>PISX010019034.1:0-39193 GCA_004024625.1 Mellivora capensis
TGTGGTTTTAATTTGAATCTCCCTGATGGCTAGTGATGATGAACATTTTTTCATGTGTCTGATAGCCATTTGTATGTCTTCATTGGAGAAGTGTCTGTTCATATCTTCTGCCCATTTTTTGATATGATTGTCTGTTTTGTGTGTGTTGAGTTTGAGAAGTTCTTTATAGATCTTGGATATCAACCTTTTGTCTGTATTGTCATTTGCAAATATCTTCTCCCATTCCGTGGGTTGCCTCTTTGTTTTGTTGACTGTTTCCTTTGCTGTGCAGAAGCTTTTGATCTTGATGAAGTCCCAAAAGTTCATGTTCACTTTTGTTTCCTTTGCCTTTGGAGATATATCTTGAAAGAAGTTGCTGTGGCTGATATCGAAGAGGATACTGCCTATGTTCTCCTCTAGGATTCTGATGGATTCCTGTCTCACGTTGAGGTCTTTTATCCATTTCAAGTTTATCTTTATGTATGGTGTAAGAGAATGGTCGAGTTTCATTCTTCTACATATAGCTGTCCAATTTCCCCAGCACCATTTATTGAAGAGACTGTCTTTTTTCCACTGTATATTTTTTCCTGCTTTGTCGAAGATTATTTGGCCATAGAGTTGAGGGTCCATATGTGGGCTCTCTACTCTGTTCCACTGGTCTATGTGTCTGTTTTTATGCCAGTACCATGCTGTCTTGGTGATCACAGCTTTGTAGTAAAGCTTGAAATCAGGTAACATGATGCTGCCAGTTTTATTTTTGTTTTTCAACATTTCCTTAGCAATTTGGGGTCTCTTCCGATTCCATACAAATGTTAGGATTATTTGCTCCAGCTCTTTGAAAAATACCAGTGGAATTTTGATCAAAATGGCATTAAAAGTATAGATTGCTCTAGGCAGTATAGACATTTTAACAATGTTTATTCTTCTGATCCAAGAGCATGGAATGGTCTTCCATCTTTTTGTGTCTTCTTCAATTTCTTTCATGAGTGTTCTATAGTTCCTCAAGTACAGATCCTTTACCTCTTTGATTAGGTTTATTCCCAGGTATCTTATGGTTCTTGGTGCTATAGTAAATGGAATCGATTCTCTAATTTCCCTTTCTGTATTTTCATTGTTAGTGTATAAGAAAGCCACTGATTTCTGTATGTTGACTTTGTATCCTGCCACGTTACTGAATTGCTGTATTCTGCAATTCTGAATTGCTGTATTCTACACGTTACTGAATTCTAGTAGTTTGGGGGTGGAGTCTGTTGGGTTTTTCATATAGAGTATCATGTCATCTGCGAAGAGAGAGTTTGACTTCTTCATTGCCAATTTGGATACCTTTTTATTTCTCTTTGTTGTCTGATTGCTGTTGCTAGGACTTCTAATACTACGTTGAACAAGAATGGTGAGAGTGGGCATCCTTGTTGTGTTCCTGATCTCAACAGGAAGGCTGTGAGCTTCTTCCCATTGAGGATGATGTTTGCTGTGGGTCTTTCATAGGTAGATTTTATGAAGTTCAGGAATGTTCCCTCTATCCCTATACTTTGATGCATTTTAATCAGGAACGGATGCTGGATTTTGTCAAATGCTTTTTCTGCATCAATTGAGAGGACCCGTGGTTCTTCTCTCTTCTCTTATTGATTTGTTCTATCACATTGATTGATTTGGGAATGTTGAACCATCCTTGTAACCCAGGGATGAATCCCACCTGGTCATGGTGGATAATCTTTTTAATGTGCTGTTGGATCCTGTTTGCTATGATCTTGTTAAGAATCTTAGCATCCATATTCATCAATGATATTGGTCTGAAATTCTCCTTTTTGGTGTTGTCTTTGCCTGGTTTGGGGATCAGGATAATGCTGGCTTCATAAAAAGAGTCTGGAAGTTTTCCTTCTGCTTCAGTTTTCTGAAACACCTTCAGGAGAACAGGTGTTATTTCTTCTTTGAAAGTTGGGTAGAATTCCCCAGGGAATCTGTCAGGTCCTGGGCTCTTGTTTTTTAGGAGGTTTTTGATCACTGCTTCAATCTCGTTACTAGATATCGGTCTATTTAGGTTGTCAATCTTCCTGGTTCAATTTTGGGAGTTTATATTTTCCAGTAAGTACTTTCAAGAATCTAAAATCTTGGTGGGGGGACCGTTCTGCCTCTAGTACATGAACGCTGGTTCCATTCACGAGGTTGGGAAATTTTTCATGGAGAACCTGTTCTACTATATCTTCTAGACTTCTTTCTTTCTCCTCCCCTTCAGGGATTCCAATAATTCTGATGTTGGAACGTTTCATGGCATCATTTATTTTCCTAATTCTGTTTTTGTGGCTTCTAAGTTGTTTGTTCCAGGCTTCCTCCTGATCCTTTCTCTCTATCTGTTTGTCCTCCAGATCACTAACTCTATCTTCTATCTCAGTTACCCTAGCTTTTAGGGAATTTAGATTAGATTGGAACTCATTGAGAGCATTGTGAACATCATCCCTGGTGGCTTTCAGTTCTGCCCTAATCAATTCCATTTGGTCATCCATGGCTTTCTCCAATCTAGCTATTGCCTGGATAATTGTTAGCCTGAATTCCCTTTCCGACATAATGTCTATGTCGGTAGCCATTACCTCTGTTGCAGAAGGCCCATTCTCTGAATTTCTGTTGGGCATTCCTCCTCCTAGTCATTTTGGTAAGAGATGGCTGAATGGATGTAGCTGGATGTATCGACCATGGTGCAATCAAGGTGCACCCTGGAACGCTTCTGAGCAATCAAGAGTCCTCACCTGAATGAAAGAAAAAAAGAAAGAGAGAAAGGAGAAAAAAAAGAGAGAGAGACAGGAAAAAGAAAGAAAGATAAAAGAGAAGGCTCAGCCCAAATGGGCCCCAAGGTAAGATTTGTGAAGTATACAAGCAAAAACAGACAAACAAAAAGACTGATAAAAGTATATGACAAGAGAAGAAAAAGATATATACATATATATGTAGAAGCAAAACAAACAAACAAACAAAAAAAGAACCTCGTCAAAAAGAACCCCAATATAAGATTTATATACTACCAGGACAAACACAAATACACAGAAACACTGGAGGAAGAAAAAGATGGGAGAGTGGTTATAAATTCTCAGTGTGGGCGAGGAAGGTTATTTCAACTCTTCCTGGATGTATCTTGATATCTTTGTTAAAGGACTCAACTTTCCTAAGATAAAGGGGGATTAAAAATTGGCTTACCTATAGGGGTAGCATTGATTGGGGAGAGGGGATTATCTTGAAGTTTAACTCTATATGAATATTGAAAAATAAAAATAAAGAAAAGAATGAACTAAACTAAACTAAAGTAAAATTTAGAAAAATTTAAAAAATAGAAAAGCAAAAGAAAAACACTGGTATATGTATCAAAAAATTCAAGTTAAAATGTTGTTATGGAATTTGATGTACTGGACATCTCACTGTGATGGTAAATAGGCTAAAAAATATCTATATAAAAAATAAAAAAAATTTTTAAAAATTAAGAAATGAACCAGAATAGTGGGAACGAATTAAAAATAAAAGTTGTATCTATGAAGTAGTGGTGGTTGTTCTCTTGTCCTTTTTTTTTTTTTTTTCATTTTCCCTGGTTGGCTTTCTGGGGAAGGGGCCTGCCACATGGGTTTTCAGGCAGTGTTTCCTGAGTTAAGTCCTCCCACCCCCCTCAAGGGGGTGGGCTCTGAAGAAACCGTTTTTTCAGGCTTTTGTTCTCTAGAGGTTTTTATGTTTTTTCATTTGTTTTCCCTCCCCTTGTCAGCTCCCGATGGTTCTTGGAGGTTTAGAGGAAAGCAAACTGCACCCAGACCTCCCTCTCAGAGAGAAGCCTCAGTCTGTTGCAGAGCACATGAGTTCCCCCTTGGCCGCTGGCAGAGCACGTTCCAAGTCGTGGTCCTGGGGACACAGGGACTCCTGCTTGTCCTCCATGGGGGACTTAAGCCCCTGTCCCTAACAGTTCCAATTCCCACAATTTCCCCCTGCGATCTTTTCTCTTTTTGAGTGTTTTCTATCCGTCTTCAAGTTAATGCTGGTCCCCAGTTGTAGGGCACTCTCATATTGGGGTATTACTTCCCAATGCATCTCCTCTGGTGGCTCCCTCCCCCTTTTGTTTATCTTCCAATACCAGTCTGGCATTTCCACTCCACTTTACCTGCCCACTGGAGTCTTCTGCCCCCATAGAGATCCTGACGAGTAGAATTCTGATCTCAGGCTGATTTCATAGGTGATTAGAGTTCCTTGGTAGGTAATCAGCTCACTTTAGGGTACAGGTTGAAATGGCGCCTCCTCCTAGTTCCCCACCATCTTGTCCCCCCCCAAGACACACCTTTTTAAAAGAAAATTTTGCTCTAATGTCTTAAAGAACTAATTCAATTATCTTGTGGAATGTTCCATATTCTGGATTTGTCTGCTTGTTCCCTTTCATGTCATTTAATTTGTTCTTCCAGCCTCTGTATACCCTAGAAACTATAAGTTAGGCCTAAAGTTTGATGGGATTCAGCTTAACTGTGTTTTTTGAGAATGCTTGATAGGCAATGTTTCTTTCTTCATACTGCATCCTATCCAGAGGCATGCATGTCAGCATGTCCACCATTTGGGGGTGCCAAGATTAATCACATGATCACGATGGTGACCACCTGGCCTCTCTCCTGTATTGGTGCATTGACCCTTTTGTATGAGCAGGAACTCATTCAAGCACATTTTTGAAAATTACTTATAATTGCAATCCCAGTTAAATTCCTTTTTCTGGCCCTTAACACTGTTCAAAAAGCTAATTTACTTGTAAAACTTCCTTATCCCTTTTCTTCTGGAGTGGGGGTAGGGAGGTAACTTCATGGGGAGGGTTTCTCTAATTACCTTTGCAGAAAATGTTGCTGAGCTCAAACTCAAGTCTTCATGAATTTTAAAACAAAAGCACCCCCTCCATATATTTTAAAAGACAGCATTTTGTACAAATCTTTGACTATAGCATTTTTCACTCAGCATTAATTACATATATCAACTTTTCATCCTTCCTGTAAACTGATATTATTTATTAAACTCACAAGAAAAGACACGATTAATCTTCATGATTCATTGTTTCTCCTGCAAAGAACTAAAGCATACACAAAGTTGAATTTTTTCCCCCTACTGGAACTGTATAATTGGGTTAAATCAGTGCTGTTCAAATAAGAGTACCACTGGGCAGGGTGGTGAGGGAGGTTGCGGTAGTGTGCTGGGGGTACTCAGTAAATATCGGGTCTCTTTCTGAAGCATATTTTTTTTCCTTAGTGGTAAGTAATGTAAAACATCTTTATATCCCAAAATAAGCTTATATACATAGCAGAATAAAGTGAAAAATCACTTGAATTTAAAGATAGAACATAAGGCCACTTTAAGTGAGCCACCAGTTAGTACAAGCTTTATGCCCTACCGCTTGCCACAGTTCCCCCCGCCCCCCACCACATCCCAGCCTTCAGATGATCACCTTCCTCTGCTCCTGCAAGTTTTGGGAGAGTTAAAGCACTAGTGAAATTGCCAGCAAAAAGTTTAAATCAAGAAAAGCAAACATCTTCTGAAAAAGTTGCCTACGATTTCCACCAGTCAATCTCTCCAACCCTACCCTCTTTCAGATATATGCAAGTATGGGACCTGGAGGTTAGGTTTATGGGACTCCACCCATTAGTTTCAGGTGTGCAACATAGCGATTCCAAAAGTCTATACATTATGCTTCCCTCACCCCAAGTGTGCTACCAGCTGTCACCATACACTATTACAATAGCATTGACTGTATTCCTAATGCTGGTGCCTCCTATTCCTGTGACTTATTCATTTACATTCAGAAGCCTGTACCTTCCTCTTGCCTTTACCCATTTTTAATGATATAAGCCAGTAAACACCACTTACCTTCCTGTGCTTCCCTTCTCAGGCAGGGCTCCTCTCAAGCTCAGTCTCCATTCTCCTCTTTCTCACACTGAGTTGGTTATAGATGTCAGTATTTATGATATTAGAAGTTAAACCAAGAAAGTTTTCAAATATTGAAGTATTAATTATTTAAACATTAAGTTCATTATGTTATATAAATTATGTATTACTTAAAAATAACTATATTTTCCAAAACAAAAAAAAATACTGAGTGAAAAAATAGTGTTGTTTTACATGTTTATAAATCTCTCTAATATCTGATTTAATAAGGGGCAGGAAGAATCTCATATCTGCTTCTGCATCCAATCTCTCGATATAGCACACATCATGTGGCCTCCTGAAACTCGACTGTATATGTGTGCTCATGGAAGGATGAGAGTGGAAAAGGCAAATAACATCTTAGTATTACCATGAAAAGAGTTTTGATCTCATGCACCCCCTGCAAAGTTTATAGGTATCCCCAGAGGGACCACACTTTGAGAATCACTGCTTGTGACATTTCTTCTCTTTAGAATTCTCTTAATTTTTTTCCACTAAATTTTTTTTCAACTAAAAATTTTTTTTCTTCATCTTTTTCTACGAAAATTCAACCCATCCATTAAAGTTCAAAGTGTCGCTTTTTCATGACCTTCCTCTCTCTCTAGTAAGAATTGCTTCCTTTTTTGAGCCTCTGTAGCATTTTGTCTCTTACATTTAAAATACTCAACCACATGGGTGCTAATTTACTCAATGCCCACTATGTTCTAGATGTGACAGTTTCTACCTTTTGTCTACTATCCTTTCCCTACCTACTTCTCCTACATTAAGATTTACTTTCAGTCCTATCCTCTTTAAGCTGACAACCAAAGCAAGCTATTAGTGGTAGGATTTTAAGTACACTGATTTACTGGTAAGATTTTTTTATATATATATATTTTTTTATATTATATATATATATTTTTATATTTTAAAAATATATTTTTATATTTTTATATTTATATTATTATATATATAAATATATATTTATATATATATATTTTTATATTTCCATAGCTCTAAGTTACACCACATAAATCATCAGATTCTGCTGTTATTTAAGATCTTTACTATTCTTAAGCCACATTAAAATAGGTCCAATTCTCTTTAGTAAGCAGAAAATTAAGAGCAATTCATCTGATAAATGTTTATAAGCATAAATTGAACCACTCTAGCCCTTGTCCAATACACCATGAATATTCAATTTGACAAATATGTATTACAGCAGTTTTTGGAGAGTTTGAATCCCAGATAAATGGAATGACCCCCTAGTCCCATGTTTCTAGAATGCTAAGCCCCAAATGAGCACTAAGCATTTGAGTAAGGAGACCCAAATCTGGTGCCTATGATAGTGTAACTTCTGACACAACACTGGACATTTCTGCAACTCAGCTTCTTCCACTAGAGTTGAATCTCCTTGAAACCAGGACAGGGTCTTTTTAACCTCTGTACACCACAATGTTGGGCACACAGCAAGTGCTCCATAATTTTTTGTTGGAACAAATAACTCCATGGTAAGAATTATGCTAGCAAGTCCTTCTCAGTTAGAAGGGCACCAAGCACAGGGTTCCCGTGTCATAACTGCTCATTAAATATTTGAGCACACATGAATAAACAATTGCACAGTCTGTAATCTGTGATTCTACTGTGAGCAAGACATTGCCCTAGGCACCACGATGTCACAGTAATGACAAAGATCTGGCCCCTGACCTCACAGAACTCAAAATTTAATCTAGTATTACCTGGTTAAGATAAAGAGCCACGAAGCAAACAGTACCCTAAATTCATGATTCTGTATCTGACTTGGAACACCAGGATACTTGAAATTCCACCTCTGACTGGAAAAATCACTTTTTATTTCTGCTTCTAATAGACACATAACTAAAGGCAAGGGCTAATGGGATGTCACAGCAGTGTCACCACAGCCCCTTAATTGATTTGAAGGTGCTGGCGTAACTATTCAAGAAAAAACGATGTTCTCACTGATGGGAGATATAGAATGTAAAATTTGCATCTCATCAGGAAAAAAAAAAATTTCTTGGTTTCCTCTACAAAGCACTAATGTTCTCAAGACTGCTGACTGTGCTATTTTGAGAAATAGCCAGCATGCCCTCCGCACAGTTAGAGAGTAAGAGGAAATATTGCCTCCCCAGGTGTCAAATTTCCTTTCTCTAATGGAAGGATGTGTGGGACAGCATTTCAAACATAGTCACAGAGGAAAAAGGAGGCTGACAAATAAGATGGATGAATGAGAGGGAAAACATGTGTTGAGAAGGAAGCTGTCAGAATTAGCTACCATTTGTGCATCAGTAGTGTCCTAATTAAAAATGCCCATTATAAGAGCCTTTGGGGAGGGGAAAAAAAAAGGAAACCCACATCTCTGCAGTACGAGAGATCTCAGAGAAAAGGCAAGACTCTAGGGCTCCCCTGAACTGCTATATTCACACTGGTGTCTGTGTTCTGGCATCTAGGAAATTAACCGCTTCTATAACTCAACCCAGGAAGTCTGCATCTTCATCAAGGTTGCCTTTGCTTTTTAAAAATATCACAAACTGAGCTAACATAAAGACACTGGAAACATTGGGGTGTTACTATGCAATGTGGGGCTCAGTTCTTCCAACTTCTCATCAATAATGATTTCCTTCTTTCCCATAATTAGAGTCCTGAGCCTCCTGTGTTTACAGTGACATTAGTCAATTCCCTGGATGCACTAGGCCAAATTAAATAAAAGACTGCAGGGAAATTTATCTATGGAACATGAATCTTTAATGAGCCTTCATCCCATAACTCTTATAGTAGAAAGAGACTTGCAGAAACCGATTCTAGTCACCCATGAAGGCTGGGTGGAATTGAACAGATGGATGAGCGTCCCTGATCCTCTTTTGCTTCATGTATAACGTAGAGGGGATGGAATAGATAATCATTGAGGTCATTTCCACACTGGTCTTCAGACTCTATCATCCTTCATACATTTCCATCTTCCTTCCTATCTAGTGGTTAAGGGCCATTGTTCAGATGTGGTGGGTTTGTGGTTGGGAGAGGGTTAAGAGTGTGGGCTCACCTATTAGACTGCCCAAGTTTGATCTCTTCTCTATACTTACCAGCTGTGTAACTTTGGTCAAATTACCCAAGATCTGTGTCTCAGTTTCTTCATCTGTAAAATGGGATAATAACAGTACCTGTGTCTCATGCGGTTCTAAAATGATATAATCCACACAAAACACCTGTTCTAGTACTTGTTACACAGTGAACATACAACAATTTTTTTCTGATATAACATGTATTGTGCTTCTAATTGTAGAAAGGATACTTTCTCTGCAGCATCCACCACCCAGGTAACCAAAGGCAGACTTGCTAAACTCAAGTGATGTCTGAAGGTATAAAGGAGATCCTTTGCTTACAAAATCAGTAAATGTTATTTGCCAATGTCCAAATCTTTTTTATAGTGTAAAAGGAGAGCAACAATACACCAGCTTGAATTAATAATCTGTTGTAAATAACTTAGACTCATTTATCAACTTATTGAAAATATACTTATTTAAAAGGGAAGAAAATGGAGAACAAAAAGATAAATAAAGAATAGAGCAAAGGAAGAACAGATGAAAAAAAGACAAGCTTGTATTACCATATGCTATTGCTTGGTTTCAGTCCCACTCTTATGTCTATATATGGTTCAGATTTTACTGGAATTTATGTAAGTACCTTCCTCAAAATGGTTCAGAAGGAATGCAAATGGAGATTCAATTTGAGGAGGCCAAATGCAGCCTATATACATGATTTGGTCATGTCCAAAAATACGGTTTTATTAAGACAGGTCCTATCCCTCTCCCATTGGCAGCAGCCACTCTTGGAGATTCATATTGTTTTGTTTTGTTTTGTTTTATATATTCCAAGACATTTCTGGTGCTAAATACAACTGAACCATTCACAGAGTGTCCCTGAGGGTTTGACTCCATCAGAATCCCTGTCCTAACCCTGGGAACATTGAGCCAAAGCCTAGTCTCAAGAAAGGCCTTAAAACCTACCAGAATACATATTGGACACAGATGTCTCCAGAATTTGGCACTATCAACCCACACACACAGATTTCAGCCGAACTCAAGCCAGAATATATTCAGCAGTCCAGTGAATTATATGGCCACCTGACTGCCGGGTCCCCGTTGGAAATAACTTGATGAAATGTACCTGACAGGCATAAAGTTCAGCAGAGAAAGGACCAGATAAGATTATAAATTCACTGAATAAAAAAAAAAATACACCTACATTAATATTTTTCAATTAGCAGAATTAACTCACCAGTCATATTGAACAAGAGCATTTACCTACGGATTTTACTGATGTAAAAACATCAGAACAAAATCTAGAATTATACAGCAAAGCAGATAAAAGCAAAGGAGGAAGAAAGGAAGGGGACGATGGTACAAGTAAGGACAGATGTCTAGTTCTAAAATTAATCCAAACCAAAAGTAAGCAATCCAAGAAAAAGCAAAACCTAGCTACAGTCTGGGGAGATTTTGTGTCAGAATCATTCAGATGTCATTGCTTGACTTTTCTGTTGTCTTATTGACTAAACCAGGTCAACCACACAACCAATCAATTGTTTAAAAATAAGCTGATGACCCCTTTCAGGGATAGGGACAATATGTTCTGGAAAACAACAATTTTAGTTATGCTGCATGATACAATATACTACAAAGTGGTCATCCAGTAAGAATTTATTGGTTGGTTTCATTACTCTAATAATAAAAAATAGGCCAATAAATAGTCCAATTACCAACCCTTAAACCAAAAGTTACACATGAATTCTGTTACATAAATGAACTTAAGTATTATTTGAGGATGTTCATTTTTAAGAATTAAAAAAAATCATTTCTAGGAAAATTTGCAGATTTTATTTCAGTGGACAGTATACACAAGAAGAAGAAATAGTAAATATAACTGTTTTCAAAATGACTGAGCCTCTATAAATTCTATTAAATAGTTATAAGAGCAATGGCATGAGGAGACTTACCTCTCCTTGTGTTATCTATGAAGAGTAAATGAGAGCCTTCACTGTTAAATTGGTAAGTTTTGATCAATGCTTAATCACTTAGGATAGAGAGAATGTAATGCTCTTTTGACTAATATTAACTGAACAGAAATTTTCTATATCCTGTGGTACAGAGAAAAGAATCACTGGCAGAACTTGATCAGTTTTCATAAAATAAATGTTTAAAACTTCTGCTGAAATTTAAAAAATGCCAAATATACATGGGAAGCAGTTTATTCTTTATAAAGACTAAATGAAATGGCAGAGCATTTCAGGCATTTTTTTTCTTTCATAGTTTATATGATACTCAAAAATAGATACCAAAATGCAGTGACCACTAAAAACAAAATAGAGCATAAGGAGTTTTTCAAACAAATTCTTTCAAACTTCAAAGAAAGTCTATTTAAAAGAGTAAGGACATTGAGGACAATCCATGAGAACATGGGGAAAAAAATGAAGCAAAATGAAACAGAGAAGAAAATGGGGATTATTAAAATGGAGTTAGATAGAAAATCATAAATTTGCTAAACAGACAAAGATCCAACATACACATAATTGGTGTTTTAAGACCAATAGAAAATCTGAAGGGGAAATAACTTTTTCTCAAAGATCTAAGAGAAGAAAATATTCCTGAGCTAAAACAGGTGACAGGACCAAAATCTATAGATTAAAAGACCACACGATGTTCCAAAAAGGGAAGATACTGAATGATCAATGCAGGCTTGCCCTAATTATGTTACCAGACTCTTGTGTGCATCAGATCAAGAACATCAAGTCAACTATGAACATCAAAAATGATCAGGTTGACCTCAGGTTTTCCTACAGCCATGCTCGGTAATAGAAGACAGTGGTAGACTATAGACAAAGTTCTGAGAGAAAGGAAATATGGTCCAATAATTTTACACTTGGCCAAGGTATCATGAAACTAGAAATCTCAAAGATATAAACCCTCATATATCCCAAAAGTTGGGTAATACAGTCCCCATGGATGCTGCATGTGGAAAATAATTACTTGAAAGTAAACACCAACCAGTGAAACCATGAATTGAGAAACCATAGTGAAACTGATTCTGAGCACTGTATAAGTTTAAATACAAAATGAAGGCTCAGTAACTGTGGGTAGAGAATATTAATGTATAAATCAGGTCAACATACAAATATTACACCTAAAAAATTTAAGCAATAAAGAAAGGAGGAGACAGGAGAGTAGTATAAACATGCTAATCTCCTCTTCAGAGTTGGGGTCAAAATACAGTTTAAAGTAGACAAAAGACAAGGTTAATTATAATATTTTAAAGTACAAAACAGGGACGCCTGGGTGGCTCAGTTGGTTGGACGACTGCCTTTGGCTCAGGTCATGATCCCGGAGTCCCAGGATCGAGTCCCGCATCGGGCTCCCAGCTCCACAGGGAGTCTGCTTCTCCCTCTGACCTTCTCCTCGCTCATGTTCTCTCTCACTGCCTCTCTCTCAAATAAATAAATAAAATCTTTAAAAAAAATAATAAAGTACAAAACAACTTCCGGAGAAACTAAGAATAATATAGACAAACTAAGTATAATTCAACCTACACCAGTTAGGTTGTGGAAGAGAAGGATGAAAGATGGGAAGAATTAAAAATATTAGTTTTCTCATCTAGTATTGATAATAAATGATATTTAAAGATAATAAATTAAGAAGTAGAAATTGTAAAAATTTTTTATACCATAGAAGAAAATAAACAGAAAAAAAAATGAAATAAAAACAGTATAGGCTATATAGTATGAAATGTAAAAAAAAAATGAAGCATTAAAATAAAAATATTAGAAATACAGTCTGTGATATCAAAAGGGAAGAAAATAAGTGACCATCCAAAAAGAACTGGTTGAATAACTACAAACACCCATATAATGGAATACACAACATTTTCAAGAATGGGCTAAAGCTTTTGCAGAAACATCTTCCCGAGTATGTGGTAAAAGAAAGAAAGAAAGTAAGGGTCTACCAGTGCATACAGGAATTTTTCACTTGTGTAAATATAAAAGATATTCAGTGTAAACACACACACTCACATACACACACAAACACTTGTTTAGGCAAGAAAGTCTTGCAGAAGAAAATGTTATTGGTAATATTCCTTTCTTTATGGGAAGACTAATATTGTAGGGCCTTAAAACATAAGAAGACTTACTTTTCTTTGTATTTCCTTTTGTACATTTATTAGTACTCTGACAAAAATAAAATAAAACCAGTTCAAGAAAATACATATGTATTTACATACAAAAAATACATAGAAATACATATTTCTGAACAGAGACAAATAGATACATGAATTTGTATGTGTGTATAATTAAGGAAGTATCACAAACCAAAATAAGGAACAGTAAATGAGTCAACAAATTTTGCCAAGGAAAAAAAATTAAGTTAGATAGCTTACCTTGTATCCAAATAAATTCCAGAAACATGAAACAGATAAATGTAAAAAATCAAAGTAGAAAAGACTATAATGTAATATTTAATTGATACTCATTTGAGGAAGGATTTTCTAGACATTATAAAAGGCAAGAGAAACATGAGGGAACATCTGTAATAATATGACAGTCAAAGAGGTTAAAATATTTGACCCTTATAAACATGCAAAGAAAACTAAATCCTATCTTTAAAAGGGGGGGTAGGGATCAAGAGAATAAAAATAAATAAATCTGTATATTTTTATTGAGTACCAACTCATTGTGCTCGCCATGTTAGACTTTGGGAGGTTGGATGTGAACTAAGAGCTCTCATGGAACTTACAGACTAGTGGGGAAAGAAGATTCGAGAATAGATGGATTCTCATCTAATAATTCATTTGTCAAAATTGACTGACAATTGGTTTTCTAGCCACCTGTTACTGAGTACCAGTCTGGACCCATTTTATAACTATATCAATAGCTATAACCATAACCATAACAGTGCCACATGCTATGCTACCTGCATGCCCCATCTATGCTACATGCTAACCCATAGAAATGTTATCTTTCAGTCCTCACAACTCCAAGAGATTGCTGTTATTATTTCTCCCATTTTGCAAATAGTAAAACTGAGGGGCTTCAAGAGATAGTGCAACTTACCCAAAGTCACAATCTGGTGAAGGGCTGAGGCACCATTTAAGTCCTCCCCAATATCCAAATCCATGCAGCAAGAAGACAACATTTGCAAAGAGCCATATTGGTCAGAAACATCGAAATATGCTAGGTCAAGTGTTGTGCTTCATAGACACAAGCTATCTCCACCTAAAATGGCTGCACTTGCAGTCTGAACAAAATTAATTTACAACTGTTTTAACTTCCTGTGATCTTTTTCTTTTTAAATTCACTTAAATATGTATATGGGTGTGTATGTTCTCATCTTTGTGGGTTTCATTTTGCCTCTGATAAGTCATTAGCTCAGCAGCTCCATTAAATGAAATGATTGCCCTCGAACTCTCTCTCTATTCCAAGGCAGCAGAGCAGGAAGAAACATATGGCACCAGTGCTACAGCAGCACAATTTTAGACCTCCTCAAGAATTACAGCGGCCACGGTGGTGATTTGCTATCAACAATGTTGTGACTCCTAATTCAAAGTAGTGGATGCAGGGCCTTAAAACACAAACCCGTGGGTCAGCCGGGCATTCCCTCTTGTACTTAGATCAGGCCAGCTTTTCAGCCGCAGCATTTGCGTTTCCCTTCACACGACCACTGCACTCAGGAGAATTTGAACAAACCCAGCATGGACCATAGGACAGGCGTTTGCTCTGTAAATAGCACGCAGCATGATTATTAGAAAACTGACTCTGTATGAAGAGAAAGGAGGAAGAGAGCGTATGCTCTCTCCGGGCACAAAGCAGGAAATGGTTGATTTTTGCGGTAATAAGACCTTGGATCCAGCGCTCAACTAAATGATGACTTTTGGCCATCGCACACGTGTGAGTTTGCAAAATAAAATTTCCTCAAAGTCACTGGAATTTCTTCTCAGTTAAAATCTGAGTGCCCACAATTCTCGTGACCACAGGTCTAACATCCCTTCTCGGTTTGTTGAGTGTATTCTGCTGGACATCTTTGCTGTAGTAATTGATTTTTATTGTGTGAGGCTAGTCTATATTCTAGCAAATTTGCAGTTGATTATCCTCAGCTCATTCAGAACTAGTTTCCAGAGATGTTTTGTGTGACCTTGTGGAAGATAGTATAGGACAATCATTTTTCTTTGCAAACTCACTAAACCTTTTATTATACATGTATGGGGAGGGGAGCTTACTTAGGGGTTAAAAACTATGTTCTCTCACGAAAAAGATATGGAGTCCTACTCTGGATAATGCCATTAAACATACTGATGACATGCCTCTTTCTTGGACATGCTGTAATCTACGGTCCTTGAATCCTGATAGAAAGTTAACTGCATTTATTTCTCATTATAACATATATATGTGACTTGGTAGAATGTATTTTGGTTTTAGAAATGGCTCTTTCTCATCAATCCTGTTGTTATCCTCTGTTAAATTTCATTGTGCCAATAG
Organism: Mellivora capensis; assembly: GCA_004024625.1. NCBI lineage: Eukaryota > Metazoa > Chordata > Mammalia > Carnivora > Mustelidae > Mellivora > Mellivora capensis. The sequence goes on from PISX010019034.1 coordinate 15,413, forward strand.
TGAGTACTTTGCTATCATGAAAAGGTGGAGATCACTGATTAGGATGGCATAACAACTACAAAGCTTCCTTCTTCCTAGCCCTGCCCATAACTAGCTGCTCAACTCACTCTCTTAGATCAGGACGTTGCATTACACTCCAAACAGTGCTTTCCCACAGACATGTTCTCACAGGAAAACACAGAAGGCAGATGACGCACACCCTGCTTTCTTAGTAAGGAAGGGAGGGAGTGTCGATACTGATATTATTCAAACATCACAAAACATTATGAAGGACAGATTGTTGAAGTCAGCAATTAGGAAATTGAAATACTGTCCCTCATCACCTCAAACTCTATAGACCTTGACCTTGAACACTGAGGTCATCTTCATGTTACTTAATTAAAATCCCTCAAAGTTTCTCTCACCCACAGGATGAGTACCAAGAGACTTTGCATGGCACAGGACGGCGTGTGTGACCCTGGCTCAGCTTCTGTGTTTCTTTTTTTTTTTTTTTAAGATTTTATTTATTTATTTGACAGAGAGAGATCACAAGTAGGCAGAGAGGCAGGTGGAGAGAGAGGAGGAAGCAGGCTCCCCGCTAAGCAGAGAGCCCGATGCGGGGCTAGATCCTAGGACTCTGGGATCATGACCCGAGCCGAAGGCAGAGGCTTAACCCACTGAGCCACCCAGGCACCCCCTGTGTTTCTTGCCACTCCTTGCCCCTTTATTCACTTAACTGAAAGTAAACTCTCTAGGGAACCTCACATACCCCCAAGCTGTTTGCACTCCTGGACCTCTGCTTAGGTTTTCCCATCTGCTTAGAATTGCCTCTTCCACCTTCCCCTGGCTAACATCTAATCCTGCAATACTTGTCCTCCTGGAAGATTTCCTCTCCTCTCGGCTCCCATGATACCTTGTACACAAGTCTCTCATTCTAGTGAGGCTAACTTATTATTACTTGTTTATTTGTGTGTTTCCCTAAAGCACTAGGAGGTTTCTGAAGAGTGGGACCATGTCTTATGCATCTACTTAACCTGAAACCTACATAGGCTCTGGCCCATAGTAGGAGCTTAATAAATATAGATTAAATAAGTGAATTATCTTGGAAGGCTGATCTTTAAAAGAAAAAAAAAAACATGTAAAATTAACCTCATCACTTCTTTTTTACTTTGAGCAAGTTACTTTTCCATGATAGTCCCAATTTCCTCACCTTCACACATATCACCAACCTTGTAAAGGTGGTATGACAATTAAATGAGAAAATGCCTAGAAAGCTGCTTAGTCCAATTCCTCACATTTAGCAAGAATTAAATGAATGCTAGGTAATACTATTAACTGAATAATTAAAGTGAAGTCAATCCTTTCCCATGTAATATCCATATTTTTTTAAGAGTTAAATTTTCAGAATTATTTGGTGGAAAATTTGGGGGGCCTCCTTTTGAGGGTTTTGTGGTGTTATGTTACTTTTTTGTTTTGAATTATGCTGACTCTTCCCTCAATTTGCCTCTTCTCTGTGTGAGAACAAATAGCCAGTAATTCAGGTGCCCAGAAATTCAGGGTGGGTAACTCACACTCCTGTTGAGTCAGCAGGGACTCTAATTTAGAACTACATCAGCAGACATCAGCCTCTGTAAATATTTCAAAAGTTGATGGACGTGGCTGTTTTCACTATTCCAAATTACCATATGTGTCCATCACTCAAATCTGTTTCCATTCACAAATAAGCTTCATGATGTTCCTGAAGGAAAGAAACCAAATCCAAGTTTCTACATCCATCACTTATACTCATTCTTACTGCCATCAAGGTTTGGCAGGAGATGGGGAGGTTTATAAATTGGTGATGGGAGTAAATTCTGCATAATCCTGTAGGTCAGCAATGCCTTGAAGCATGTTTAAAAACTAAAGGTCAAATCTCCAAAAGTCAAAACTTATTTTCCAAGGGCAGCAATCTTATTTTATTCCTTTTAAGACCACAAACATGCTTATTTCCCTGAAGGTCTTGGAGATTTGCATGTACTAGTCATAGAACTGGGAAATGAACTTAGCTTTAACACTCCACTAATGGCAGACCACCCCAGTGCTTGAGTCTGGGCGGTCTCCTCCTGGTACCACAAATATGCCATGCTCATTTTTCCATCTTGCTTTTGCACACGTTTTCCCCCTCCTCTATAACAACCTACTACTCTCTGGTTCAGATCATGGCTCCACTGCTGTTTAGCTCTGAGACTTTGGGAAATTGACTTAACATTCCCTAAACCTCAATTTCCTCATCTCTAAAATGGGGATAAAAATAGTATCCATTCCTGAGAGTTGTTATAATAATTAAAGTAGGCAAGTGACTTAGTTGTTTAGCCAAGTTTCTGGCATTTCATGACATTCACTTCATGACAAAGTCATTTTGTTGATGCTGTTACTCAGTCTGTCTCACCGAGATGGCCCAGTTCACCTTCTCTCTTTCCCACATAGTTTTTCCGTTTGCTGTTCTTTCTTTTATGTGGATTGCACTCTTCACTTTATATACACATGTTATATATATTTAAAATATCTTATGTACATATAAAACATTTATATATGTTATATATTACTCTTTATTCTATGGTACACGGTTATATTTAACACATATAGAGCGCATGATTATATATAATATATAGAGCACTTGAGATTATATATCATGCAATAGTGTATAGTAGACAGAGAAACAGGTACTGGAGTATGCACCAGAGTATGTGTGTTTGTAAATATTACACAGGTATATTCTTGGCATCTAGCATAGGTGCCAAACATAGTTATTAAAGTGTATATGTGTTAAACTAAATAAACAACAAAGAATATATATGCTTGAGTAGAACCCTAAAGCCAATATTCAGATTTCTTTAAATGTGGATCAAGAGTAGCTGATATCAAATCCCAGAAACCAGGTATGGCAGAGCTAGAGGAGAAACTGTAAATAAGGCTGATGAAGGTCGTGAGACTCAGAGAAGAATAGATCTCAGATCTTATCAGCAGGAAAGAAGATTTAGGAGTGGCTTTACGATAAGACCATTAAAATATCATTTTGTGAAATCCGTAATGACTATTTGCTTGTTGCTCTAATGATATTTCCAATGGCATTCAAATACCCGCACAATAATTTTGTTTGGCCCAAAGAGATCACGGCTCCCCTGGAGAAAATTGCATAACAATTACAGAGAAAGCAGAGCAATTCGTATAACCCAGAGAACAATCCACTTTGTTTTCCTGAATTATGTGCCAATAGTAGGCCTGGAAATGTCCAAACTTATCAAAAGGCAGTCTTGAATGCAGATGAGAAGTCATACACCAAGACTCCGTAAGGGAATTTCAGACATCTGCCAACAAGAGGAGAGAGGCTGGACAGCCAGGTGACTGAGGGTCATCCAAGTCCATTTCAAATAAAAAAAAAAGAAAACCCACATAAGTGAGATTCTCCTCTAAAGATTCCCAGAATAAATAAGCACATTTTCAAGAATACAGATTAACAAGTAGCACCTCAGACCTGCTTATTTAGAATCTCCCTGAATAAGGCAGAGTCTAAGAATACCTATTATTCATAATATCACCAAGTTGAGTTTGATGATTAGTTGGATATAGGGATCTACTCCATTTTACTAGAAAGTAATCATTCCCTCTTTAGCTGGGGATTTCTGGGTCCCAGAGAGAAAATCAAGGTGCTGTCTGTCCCACAGAAAATGCATCTGGAAACCTGGAAGAATGAGGGGAGACCTTGATAGGACCTTCCCAACTTTCCCTCCTGCCATTTGAGACTCAAGAACTAACAGGAAGTAGGGGCTCCAAGGAAATCCGGGTGGTCCCCAGCATAGGTTTTAATTACATTACTCTATTGCCAGGTGTTTTCCTGAGGGAGAGAGCCTCTGCATAGTTACTGACAAACCTGAGGGTCCTAGAGCCTGCTGTGTTGTCATTTTACCTGCATCAAGAGAAGTTCAAGGCAATGTAAATAATGTATATCTTTCCTTAAAAATCAGTGTAAGTATTTCATAGATTGTACAGTAAATAATAAATACATTTGAAAAAATATAAATATTTGATCATTTAGAGAGCAATTCTTAAGCCTGGAATTACATATGAATGTTCAAAAAAAAATCCAATAAATCCTAAATGGTGTATCAATGGTTCAAAAGTGACCTGAACATAGTCATAGTCATAGGCACAGCTTTTAAATTTCTGGGTTTATTTCTTGGCCAGGGGAGTGTTAAATCAAGATGTCATTGTCTATAGCATTGTCTGTAACAGCCTGCTTGTGAATCATCTGAAATTTTGGGAACTCCCAAGCTCCTCTGCCTTCTGATAATACTTGGCATGCATCTTGAAATAATAAAATGCTCTCTTCCTAGGAGAGAAATGTAGGGATACCCTGCTGTTCAGCGGCTGCTCTTACTGCAAGGAGTTTCCATTCCTGCAATGGTTGCCCCCACAGAAAGACTGGATAATAAATACCAAATGCCTCTTGCAAACCAAGCAGGTAACATTTTCTTACACCCAGCAGTGGGCCAAATATTCGAGTAGGGAACTTCCACCAGATAAATATGTGTTGTTGGTTTTTTTTTTTCCCCAGATTATCAAGGATGTGCTTTATATTGATAAAATAATCCATTCATCCTCCCTGCAGACTCCTGGCCCATGCATGATCTGTTTCTGTTCACATCTGTCTGCTCTTCTGGAATTATATGGAACTCCAGTCCCCACCACCCACACAAGTTCATCTGTGTTCTCCATTTCTATTATGTCCTATCATAGACAGCCTTGGAGACTTGATCCCAGCCCTGCTCCCCTGGCAGCTGTTCTTGCTGAATCCTGCACCTGTCCCAGAGAATTAAAATACTTGTTAATGTTTCATATTGGCCACGGTATCTCAGAACCTAGAAGAGTGGCTGACAAGTAGTCAACTCTGTAAGTATTTGTTGAATGAATGAATGAATGAATGAATGAATACATTTTTATCTATCTCCACCGGCGACAGAGACACTGCTTTTATTCACAGTGTCCTCAGAGCCTGGTACAGTGCCTCACACAGGGTGGGTGCTCGGTAAAGATATGTTGGGCAGATAAACAGACTTTAGAAGAGAATGTGTCTGGGGTAGTGAAAGCATATGCAGTGTATGAAACAGAAACAGAGAGAGAACAGAGAAGAAATAGGGGGTGTTCCAAGCTACAGTTTCACTCTTCTAATTGAAACATATCCCTGGGGAAGATTAATAAGTACATACTTTAACAAAGGTTTATAAGGAAGATGGAGAACATATTCTTTTTTCAAAAATAAATCCCTGTTAAATTAAAAAGAAATGTTCCTGGTTACACCCATGTCGTATTTATAAGGAACACACCTCTAAGAAGCTTGAAGCATAACCAAAGTTAGCACATTAAATTTTTCACCAAACTACCACTGTGTGCTTGATGGAGGCCATTTATTCATCTCATTTTCCTCTTGGAAGAAACAAATCAAACTAAAGGAAAAGATCTAATAACTTGCCCAGAGGCACACAAAGACACAGCAGCAGATCCAGTTTCCTCTCCATGGTTCCTGAGAGCACATCGCTCTCAAGATTTAAATGAGCAAGTCTGGCATTAAAGACCCCCAACTGACTATAACCCACCAATATACAAAAGCACACAGAATGTAAACGCCATCTAGACTTGAGAGTGAGAAGTATGAATGCAAAGAAAATAAAATATGGTCCCTGTCCTCGTGGAAGAATCTAATGGAAGACAGAGGAAAAGACAAGCACTCAGGACACACTCAAATCCCAATTCATAGCATTAAATGGGAGGTGTAATTAAGTGGAAGAAATAATGTATCATTTAGGGTTCTTTTGTTTGTAGGCGTCAGTGACCAAACAGTGTGAGCCATCTGGAGAGCCAGAGTATAGGAAAGAAACCTGCATACTCAGAAAGCTTAAAGTGCCCTAACCCAGCCACCATAGCTGGAATGAAAGAACAACTGCCGAACATTTCTTTCCATCTCTCCAAGATTCTGTTCAAGAGTCAAAGTCCCAGTAGAGAGAGCCCAAGTGGATGAGCTTAGAGAACACCGCCCCCATGGCTGTCCTGTGGCAATAATAGGAGAGATCTGGTGGGAGAAGCCCCTGAGGACCTCTTGGCCTCTCCTGTAGGATGGAAAAACCCTTTGATTTGTCATTCCTCTGTGACTTCACCCAATGAGTTGTCCCCCCAAAGGACACTGAGGTGTTCTCAGTAAGAGGAATGCATGAAGGGCTCCAGAAGATGGCAAATGTGCGTTACCAACAATCCCTGTGAAAGAAATTCAATAGAATGGGAAATCCCTGGACATGAATCAGCATATAAACATGGAGGAGGTAGGCAAGACTCAAAACTGGTCTGTTCTAGCAAAGATGTTGATAATGGTTATGGTAAACTAGCTCTCGGATGATATGGAGTATGTCAACAGATCTGCATCGTGTACAGAATTGCTCCAACGTGTCCTATTGTTCGTGAGTAAAAAAAAAAAAAAAAAGTTTTCACTTAGACTCAGGAAGGACTGGCATAATGGAAGTATTCAGGTTCATGGTTATTTAACTGTTTTAGCTAGTTGTAATGAAACACTGCATTCAATTTTTTTCAGACCGTACCCCCTTTTTTTATTGAGGTGTAATTGATGTACAACATTACATTAGTTTTAGGTGTACAGAATGACTCGATATTTGTATACATGGTAAAATGATCACTACAACAAGACTATTTAACATATGTCAATACATAACTACAGAATTCTTTTTCTTGTCATGAGAACTTTTAAGATTTACTGCCTTAGCAAATTTCAAATATGTTACATTCAATTTTGACATTTCTCAGATAAGAGGAAAAATTTTCCTCTTAGAGCACTTGCCTACAGTTTAAATCATAGGTCACAGCAATAATTCTTCAAAGGTGCACAATACTTTAATGTTTCCCATTTTTTTTTACAACTGTTAATTGAACCTCTCAAGACTTCTATGTCATATGTACAACCCCTGTTTCCATTCTCACTTAACAGAAAACAACCAAACTCGGAGATGTTAAGTGATTTGTCCAAGATAACAGTCCAGGGCGTCTGGCTGGCTTTGTGCATCTCTTTTCCGAGTCATGTTTTAAAAAGAGGCAGAAAAATATTGCACTCATGTATAAATGTTAGTAACCTATATTCTCCTATCTTTCAGACTAAATCAAATAACCTGAAAGAAATGTGTATCTTTTTAAGAATAGTGGTGACCTTCCTCTAGTCAAAAAAATAATAATAACAGCTCTTTGGAGGCGAGAAAGAGCCATGGAGAGAATGTTTCTTCGGTTAACAAACATGTACGCAGAACTTTGTGCCAACTCTCCTCCAAGGCAAGCCAGGGCCCGTGGCTGTGAATCTGGACAAAGCCATGAGAATTGGGCTGGTTGGAGAAATGGGGAAGAAGCAGGACTGGCATGTGAGCAGAGTTTGAGGAGAAAGGAATCTAAAGGATTTCATCTAGGGCAAAGCTGGAGACTAGAAGGGAGCAGGCTATAGACCCTTCAGCCTGAAGGAGCAGAGAAAGCAGGAAGAAAGCAGAGGAGCCAGAGGCACAAAGCAGAATGGTGTGGAAGAGGGTGCTGGAAGCTGAGGAGTCGGTTGCCTGACATTGTCTGTGAAGCACCTACCACCTCACCCCCCAGGTGGGAGATGGATGTTAACTAAGAGGGCTGGGCTGGCTCCCGGATCCGCAGGAAAGGAAGAGCTAAGAAAGACCACAAAGAGCTCCTGATGAAGCTAGAAAGATAAAACAGAAACACTTGAAACTACCGTCAGCAGCATAAGGACAGGGAACCAACCCCAAGCAAAAGCAGTTCATTGGAGACAAGGAGCTCAGGGAGAGAAAGGACCATTCTGAGCTAGGGCAGCCTCTGCAGATTTCGCCGAGGAATGACACAGACCTTGAGAAATGTGCTGTGGCTGGTATGTCTTGCCAATTTGCTTTGAAATGTAACACAGACTTATATTTCACTTTTCAGTTTATCAGTCTTAGGGAATATTAACCCTTGTTCCCTTTATTTATTTATTTTTTTCTCTTCCTCTACTGGATGATTTCTCTGAAAGCCAGCCACAGTCCCAGGTCAGTATGCCTTGTTTTATCTAATATCAACAGACTCACGTTAGGTGTATCTGCTCTGTGTTTGGCACTGACAAAGTGCTGGATTTAATGAATAAAGACAGAAACTGATAAGGCAGGAGTCCCTGTCCTCAGGAAACTCGGTTATTCAGGAAATACAGACACATTAACAAATTGTTAGAAAGCACGGTGGAGGGGCGCTTGGGTGGCTCAGTGGATTAAGCCTCTACCTTCAGCTCAGGTCGTGATCTTGGGGTCCTGGGATTGAGCCCCGCATCGGGAAGCCTGCTTCCCCCTCTCTCTGCCTGTCTCGCTGCCTACTTGTGATCTCTGTCTGTCAAATAAATAAATAAAATCATTAAAAAAAAGGCGTGGTGGAAACATCTGCAAAAGGAATCTGTATAAAAGTTAGGAGCAATGAGTTCTAGCATTAGAAGAAAGGGTTTTTTGTTTTTTGGGTTTTTGTTTTGGTTTGGTTTGGTTTGGTTTGGTTTTCCATTCACTTATTCAACAAATATTTTGAGTACTGCCCAGGTGATCACTGGGAATCACCAGTTTCTATGTCATAGTCCTCCTTTGAAACAGCTTATATTGTAAGTTGGGGAAGATTCCACCTGAGTGAGAATCAAGAGGAAACATTTTGGTCCTCCTGAGACCCTAGCACCGAAAGAATAACGTGCTGTTGCAGGCTGGCTCTAATTTGGTGCCATAGTGATGGACCACTAAGGGATTCATCAACATCTCAATATATGAAGCATTTTCACTAGCCCTCCCAACCTACATATGGTCCTATTTCAAACTCTAAAGGATTTCCCATAAGCAATCCTAAATATCCATCACTTGAAAAAAAAATCCCTGTATTATTCATCAAGAGAAATATTCATTACAGCAGAAAGAATCTCTGCAGGGGCAGAGATGTGATCCAATTTGAGATGACATCAGCCCTGATTTGTACCACCCATTATGTGTTCTGGGACAGGCAAGGGAGAGCTCAGAGCCAATGCCCTGCTGGATCCCACATGAGGGTCTATAGCTCCCTTTTCTGGAAATGGTTCCAGGTGCTCAGCCTGTACCAGACTCACAGGCTTCTGAAGAACTAAAACACTGCCACTGAGAATCACCTGTGGGCAAGGGCACCTCCCTGCCTTAGTCCATTCACACTGCTATTAAAAAAAAAAAAAAAAAAAAAAAAAAAAAAAACAGCCTGGGTAGCTTATAAGCAATAGAAACTTATTTCTCACAATTCTGGGGCTGGGAAATTCGACTTCAGGGCACCAGCATGGTGGTGTTCTGGTGAACACTCTCTTCCTAGGTTCAGAGCTGGGGCTTTCTTGCTGCATCTTCATGGGGTAGAAGAGACTAGGGATCTTGGTGTTTTGCTTTTATAAGGACACTAATCCTATTCACGACAGTTCCACCTTCATGCCCAAATACCCTCCAAAGCCCCCACCTAATACCATCACCTTTGGGGATTCAGATTTCAACAGAGGAATTTGGAGGGGACACAAACATGCAGACCATAGCACTACCCCATAAGAGTGTTGGGAGTACTGATGAGTTAGTAAATTACAGAGTTTAGAACTGCTTGCTACATAGCAACCATCATGTAAGTTATAGTATGCTGTAGTCTCTCCCAATATGTCCTACAATTTCTTCACACACCTACAATCAAGGAGAGAATGGGGAAATCAGTTAACTAACCGAACTTAAGACACAGAGAAAGTGTGCCATTAGCTGGACAATTCTGATTTTTTTTAAAGTCAAAATGAGGCTAATGTTCCTCCTTATAAAAATAGTGTGAGCATGCCTCGTAGTTTTATAGAATGGCAGATTTCACGTGTGTACGGTCTGAGCATGTGTGTGCATGTGTGCTTTTGTGCGTATGTGTGTGAAAGCAGACTATTTATAATAGACCTAGAGACAACTATAAAAGCAGCCTTTGAGCATCTTTTAAAATGTTATAGGCAGTTTCTGTTTTCTCCAAAATGCATACCACATAATTCATTACTTCATATCCCCAACCATCCTGATCTTCAGCTGGCTATTCTATACTCCTTCTTATAAGAAACTTTAAAAGGAAGACAATATTTTGGACAAGTCTTCTGATATCTGTCCCTTTTCAATTATCTGATTCTCCCTCCTTATAACTATCTTATTGTCATTGCTAAAAGAAAGAGAAGAGCATAAACCCGCAGGGTAAGTAAAAGCTGTGATGTATGGGCAATTCCTGTCAGATAAGAAGGAAAAAAACAAAGCTCTCCCAACACTGATGAGAGGCTCCTGAGAAGAGAGAGAAGGGCAAAGGCAAGAGGTCAGAGCCAGGTGAGGTGTTTTGCTCTGAGGTGTTTGGAGTGGGGAGGAATTGGTGGAAGCTCCCAGACTGGATGGGGTAAGCCTCACAGGGAAGGGGCCTCTCCATGTTTTCCAGGGCACACACTGGCTTCTTTGAGAAGATAAGATACAGGCATGGAGTTAAATGGGTATCCATGCAGTTCTCTGTGGCACTGGCATCTGGGTACCCAGAGATCCCAGCAAGCCCTGTTGGGGAGGACCAGTGAGCCAACGTGGGTCTATTGCGAGCATACCTATGCCATGGCATGGACCATGGTCCTCAGCAACACAGGCCAACATGGTGCCCCCAAACCATGTGAGTTCAGCCACATTAGCAGGCATTAGAACAGGATACCAGTGATCAGAGGGCACAAAGGACCTCTCAGAGAAGTCCAGCAAGGACCTAGCAGTAGCACCATCCCCATGCCCCACTCGCCATCCCCCATGCAAACATCTTCTTGCACTATGTGCCATTGGGAAGGAGGAGAGAGGAGATCTCTCGAAAGAAAAATGACTTCAAGTGGGAGTTTGAACTTTCAAATAACTACCTGAAAGAAATTATTAGAAATGCCATAGACCGAGTCATCCTGAACTGATGAGATCAAATTCCCAGTTCCACAATCAACAAAACTGAGGATGAGGCCAACTATGGAAAATAAAGTTGCATATTTTACAGATCAAGTTCAAAGACCACATGTAGTTAGCTTATAGTTAGTAGTGACAGAGTATCTCAGGCAGCCAGTATTACCGTTAGTCTCTTCCGTTGTCCACATAATCTTGTTTTTCATTTAGAAAACAAAGAGTATTTTCCAGAGAATATTATTTCAGAAATGATAAGTCTTATAAAGAAAAGAATCATCATGCTCTTCTCAATGAAAACAAAACATTGCTAAATATGTAGAATATATAATGTTGGCTTCTCACAGGAAATGAAACTTCTCTTTCAACAAAAGGTTACCTCCATTGGTTGGAGGAGAAATTTTTTCTTTTGGCCTCTTTTCAAATTAAAAAACCCAAATCTGCTTTATAGTGTACTGCACATACACTATTCCCAACTCATGAAGAAAAGACAAGTGCCCAATATTGATATTATAGCCAAAGAAGGCCAGAAAGACAAAATTATTACAGGATCAAAAAATAAAATGCCCCTAGAAGTTAAGAGGGCAAAACAGATCTCAAATGACAATTCTGGTTACAAAGAACTCTATTAGAGATCCTCGTTCCTTTATTAGGCAAAGACTACACAATCTCTGCTTCTCACTCCTCAATTTTTTTTTTTTCCAAATCCCAGAGTACTCTGGCTTTTGCCCAACCTGGGACTAAGTCTACTTTAGTATAGTGCATAATTCTAGGGATGGAGCAAATTTTAAATAATCTATTTGCCTTAGGTCAGCACAAAAAACGTGAAATTGCCATTATAAAAAATAGCCAACACATGATAAAAGGTGATTTTCCCTTATAATGGAAAATATACAAAACTAAGTAAAACAATTGCATGGAGCACTGGGTGTGGTGCATAAACAATGAATTCTGGAACACTGAAAAGAAATTTGAAAAAAAATCCCCCCCCCCCCAAAATAAGTAAAACAGAGTTGTTATTTTACAGTTCTGAAATCAAGGGGCAAAAAAATTTTTTGTGGTAATTCTTAATTCTGATGAACTTTCAGGGATGCTAGTATACCCACTGATGGGGGCCTACAATCTTTTGGTAAACAATACAGGGCTATATAACCAGAGCCAGAGAGCTATCCCAGACTGTGAACAGCAACACTATTATCCAAGCTCTGAGACTTAACATAAAAAAAAGAATTCAGAAAAAGCAAGAGCCATGTGCACAAAGATATCTACTACGGCTTTCTCTACCACCAAACTAAACAAAAAACTCAAAAATTGGAAGCAACTAAATGTCCAAAATCAGCTTATGATACATTAACATAATAATGTATTCTGCCTCCTTGAAATCACATGTAATGCAAACCATCTGAAAATAGGGGACTACTTTTATTATATAATGCTAAGTGGAAAAATAGAATATTGAATACTACCTACCTTCTGTCACAAATAGGTTGAAAATGTTCATTTGCAGTACAAAAATAATAAAAATAGTTTTATCTGAGAGTAAGGTTCCGTTTTTTCTTGTTTAAAAACTCCCTAATTTTATTTTTGGATCTCAACAAACAAACTATTCTGTTTCTTTGAATGTGTATTTTTTAAAAATTCCTTTCAAGAGGCAATGTGGCTCTGATATAAATCCAGATGGCAAAATTACAGTGTATTTAAAGAAGTCTCTTTCAATGTGGACAATTTAGAGATTAAAAAATACAGGGAACGAGCACTGGATGTTATAGGGAAGTGTTGAATCACTATATTGTATACCTGAAACTAATATTATACTGTGTTAACTGGAATTTAAATAAAAACTTTGAAAAAAAAATTAAGCGAAGTAAAAAAACTGGCGTGGGGAATGGTATCTGGGGAAGCCTATCTCACCAGGAAGCAGTTCTTCAACAAGGAGAAAAATGATACAGGGAAGGCAGACCAGAGAATTTTTAAATTTTGTTGCAGCATTTTGCTTTCTGAAGGTTTCTCTCTTTTAACTGAAGAAGGTGAGAGATTAAAACAACAGCAGCAACAACAACAAATTAAAAACCCCCTTTTGGTTAGCTGTTCTGTAGAGCTCACTGCTAAATCTGGGCAGAAAAGAACACTGCAGCTTTGACACGTTAGCAACTAAATAAGATTCTCACACCTAAGAAATTCATGCCCCACCAAAAGTACCCATAGGAGCTTTTAAAATCAAAGCTAAAAGTGACTTGTGGGAAGCCATGCATTGGACAGCGCCCAGCATTTGAAGGTTGAAGTGTTTTCTAAGGAGAGAATGGAAACCAAATTCAATTAAGTAGAGATGGATAGTAAATTGAATTTAGTGCTCAAAGGTGCATTCTACTTGGAAGTTGTACTTCTTTAAACAGCATGGTAGAGCAGAAAAGGTACAAAACCAGGCATGTGGAGATTGGGCTGGGTGCTAATCAAGGCTCCGCCACTAACTGCCTGATGTGTCACGGAGAAAAAAAGTCACAAAAATCACAACATGGCTTTTTGTTGTCGTGGTTGCCATTTCAATCTGAAAGTTGAAGAACTTTGATTAGATTGCTTAGGTCTGCTCATGGAACACAACCATCCTACTATTCGTTGTGTGGGGGATTGTGTAGATCATGTCAAAAATGTGCTGTCATTAAGTGAATAGTTCAAGGAATGGGGTCTCCATTGCTGACGCCTTCCAGCCAGAAACCAGCAGAAAAACACCAATAGGCAACCGAGTTAGGTTTGTTGGCTCACTGAGAGACAATGAGAGAGACACTATGCTACGGAGAACCACCGGTTGGGCATCTCTCAAGGAGAGAGTTTTACGATGAGCTTGTATTAAGATATGAATTTATAGATAATTTTAAGGAAGGCTCAAGGAAGCATCGTTTTGTTTTGAATTGGGTGCTGTCAGAAAGCAGGAAAAATTCTATCATTAAGTATCTTAAACATTTTTTTTTTTTCCTGGTAGACAGAAGGGTCAGAGTGACATGAAAGCTATAATTGGTAAAGCAAGTGTCGCTCATGTTAGCCCAGAAAGGGGAATGTTTGGCTATTTTGGTTTGGGCCGTGTTCTTGTCTCTGTTGGTTTGCCGACCTGTTTACAGCACCGGTTATTGTTTTGGTCTTGTCCCATCCATGGTCAGAGAGTAGTATCGTCTGATACTGATATTCTGTAAAATTGCTTATGCCCAACGGAACTCCATGGCCTAGCTGTTAGAGCCAGACAGCTGCAAGCTGACAGCAGTCAGGGGCTGCACTTTCCTTTCTCACCATGCAGAGAATAATTAACTCCAGGGAGAAGTAATTAGCTCAGAAGCCAGAAAGGGAAGCCCCAGGCTGGAAGCTATTGGAAGGTAGAGCATCAATCCATAAAGCTAAAGCTCTAGGAAAATGAGTCAGAAAACAAGTAAAAGGTATTGGCGTAGGAAAAAAAAAAAAAGACAGAGATATGAGCGGGTGACACAAGATAGTGGTGGAACAAAGTCCCAGAGTGTAGGGCTTCCACAGACTGGTCCTTTCATGCACGGGCCCCTAGAAGTCATTGCTAGGACAGCTTTTTAAAAAGATGAACTAGACCAGACATAGTAATATCTCAAGTATTTCCCAAGTCTGCCATTTTATGAAACCTTGCTCCAAATGGTATTTTATCTTAAACACAAAACCGATCTGTGTTTGAAAGAACAAGTGTTGGTCTGTTTTAATAATTTGTTTCATTAAAAATGAAATTAAGCCATTAGATAATATGCTGTATCAATAATCTATGCATGGATCAGGGAATTATCATTTATTTTTTGAAAGCTATCAAAAGTATAGTCATAATATTTAGGAGGAAATAAGTTTATGCAGATGGGAAGAACATGCATTTCAGAGTATATGAAACCTTTCTGGCTTCGGAGAGTGAGTCCCATGTCTCAAACAGTATATATGCTCACACCAGAGCATGTACCCTGATTTTTTTTTCAAACGTCCCTATATCAAAAACAAAATAAACAATAACAAAAAAAAATCATCTTGCCAGTGCAGATCTATTTAGTGATGCTAACATCGTCAGTCCATAATAGTTAGTTGGTTACACATTACAGTCCACAATAGTTACTTGGCTACACATTCTGGTAAGCATCTCTAAGTTACAAGTCTGGATAATGCTGGGAAGTGTTTAAACAGCATGTACTGGGGCACAAAGATTCTCCCTCCTACATATCTGGATTTCCTGGGGTGCACACTTAGGCAAGACGGGTATTAGACACCACACAGGGCCACTAGGATCCGGGGAGGCCCCCAACAACCTTTGGAAGTTGCAGCAGAAATCGTGGGCTGCAGAATGACAAAACAGTGATGCTGGTGTTAGTTCCACTAATTGACTTTGCAACATCAGAGGCAGGGCACCCCCCACAGAGCACATCAATAACTGGGCTCCTCAAGGGAAAGTCTTGCTGGTGCCTGGGTGGATCTGTGACCTTTGGCAGATGGAGCTGTATCTGAATATGCCAAATCAAGAAAATAAAAACAATAAAAGGAAGGTAATTTGCTAAATGAAATCTACATCAACTGAACTGCTTGCCACAGTTCATCAGAACCTATGAGGATCCCCCAGCAGGTTTTTAACCACCTCCACTCCTTCGCCTTCAACAGATACAGCAATCCACTTTTTTCACTTCCTTCCCTTGAAAATATGTATTGCAAGGAGTAAATAGGAACATATTTGCCCCCCACCCATTTCAGGCCCTTGTTCATGGTGTCTGCTTAGGGTGTGTGTGTGTGTGTGTGTGTGTGTGTGTGTGTATACAGATGGTCCCTGACTTAACGAAACCTTGACTTACAATTTTTCAACTTTACTACAATGAAAAAGCAATATGTATTCAGTAAGCACCATACTTTGAATATTGAATTTTGATCATTTCCCAGGCTAGTGATACACCACGGGATCTTCTCAATGCTGGCAGCCAGCCACAGTCCCCAGTCAGCCACACATCACCTTATCACAGCAGTAAACAAAGATACCAATGACAACCAACCCGTACCCATACAACTGCAATGTTTTTATTTTCCCTTTCAGTACAGAATTCAAGAAATTACATGACATAGTCAACACTACTACAAAGCAGGCTTTGTGTTGGATGGTTTTGCCCAACTATAGGCTAACATAAGTGTTCAAAGCATATTTAAAGTGGGCTAGGCTAGGCTGTTTGGAAATCTAAGTGTATTAAATCATTTTGACTTAAGATATTTTCAACTGACAGTGGGTTTATTGGGATGCAACCACAAAGTTGAGGAAGATATCTATGCATATGTATATACATCTATGTATAATTTTACACTCATTGTAATTTATATCTGCTCCCAAAAAGCAAAAGACTATTTTTCCCTCTCAGGGAAAATTTCCTGAAGAACTTTTCTGAATGGGGGCGTCTGGGTTGCTCAGTCGATTGGGCATCTGCCTTCAGCTCAGGTCATGATCCCAGGGTCCTGGGATTGAGCCCCACATCAGGCTCCCTGCTCAATGGGGAGTCTGCTTGTCCCTCTCTCTCTGCTGCTCCCCTTGCTTGTGCTTTCTCTCTTCCTCTCTCTCTCTCTATCAAATAAATACACTAAACTGTGGAAAGAACCAAGATGCCCTTCAAGGGAGAAAGAAGATATGGTCCATATACACTATGGAGTATTATGCCTCCATCAGAAAGGATGAATACCCAACTTTTGTATCAACATGGATGGGACTAAAGGAGATTATGCTGAGTGAAATAAGCCAGGCAGAGAGAGTCAATTATCATATGGCTTCACTTACTTGTGGAGCATAAGAAATAACACGGAAGACACTGGGAGATGGAGAAGAGGAGTTGGGGGAAATCGGAGGGGGAGACAAACCGTGAGAGACTGTGGATTCTGAGAAAAGAACTGAGGGTTTTTTGAGGGGGTGAGCCTGGTGGTAGGTATTATGAAGAGCGCGTATTGCGTGGAGCACTGGGTGTGGTGCATAAACAATGAATCTTGGAACACTGAAAAAAATTAATTTAAAAATAAATAAATAAATAAATAAAATATTAAAGAACTTTTCTGAACAGAGTTTTAGTGGAAAGAACAAATCATGCAATTTTGAACTGGCTAGACTTTCTTAGGATTCAGGTTTCATTACTGTTGTTTGTATCTCAAAAAGAAAGAACCCCAATATTCACCCTGTCGCCTCTGTCCCAAGGCATGGAAATACTGAGCTTTGTAAAAATTGCCAATGTTCATAGCAGCTTTCAGAGGATTGATGTGGGGCTCTTGGAGGATGGTTTTCTACACTACATAACCACACTCAGGGGTGTTTATCCAAGGGCATTTTTCCCTTTTAAATTAGGATATAAGTTTCCTTCACTGAGAGGGCCTCACAGGTCACTGTTTAAGGCAGTGGTTCTCACACTTTGCTACTAAAATCACCAGAAGATGGTTTAAAAGTCTTGATGTGAGGCCCCACCCAAGACAATTTAAAGTAGAATTTCTTTTCATGGACCCAGGCCTCAGGACCTTTTAAGCTCCCCAGATAATTCTAATATGCTGCCATATTTGAAAACCACTAGTTTAGAGCAAAGGAAAAAAAATATTAAGGTCAGTAAACATTTAATTATTGTGATTTGGTTGGAATGGAGCCAAACTAACTCCCAGTTACATTTTAAAGCCAGCTACTCCCAGAAATTGGGAAGGAGACAGAAGGACCCTTTTACTGCTAAGATCTGCTTGTGTGGGATGCCAAAGCTGGCCATCTGGGAGAGCAGGACTGAGTGAACCTTTCTCACCAGGCCTAAAAGAGAGAATATGCAGACAGAAAATACAAGAGAGGGTCCTTCTGCAGTTCCCTGCACCCGAGTAAAAATTATTTCAACCTCTTTAGACCACTACTAATCAAGGTCCATAAAACCTTCTTTGGGGTGTGAGACAGAGTCCAAGATTAGGACACTCTTCTCCAGTTTTCCTGGGTCCCCTTAAGCAATCACCTCTGCCTCTCTGTGCACGCCTTCCTCCAGTAACAAAGTCCCCTGGAAACCAAGTTGCAGCGACAAATAAGCTTGGGCTTCAGAGAACCAGGTGTGTGGATACAGCCACCATACAGAAATGGACAGCTGCTATTTTCTATGAAACCCAAAGAAATATTTTGCCATACACTCCACCCAGCCAGTAAGGTTCAACTCAAAAGTTGTATACAATGCTTAGTGTTAAATTTATCCATGCAATCAAAGGAAAGTTTCTAACAGCATTTGATTTAATACCTCACTAGTTAGTAATGATCCCAAAATCTGGAGAACCTTACATGCGCTTAGTTACTAGCTCTCTACCTACCTTTCAGTTTTCCTGCTTCCTCCCCTCCAGTTTGGATGATAGAAACATTGCGTACTGCTCAGAACACTTTATATTTAATATTTAACATATGTTAGTTAACTAGATGAATAAAAATAACTCTTAATAGTATGGTACTTACTATGGGCCAGGCACTGTTCTAAACACATTATATATATTAACTCACTGAAGCTTCATGAAGCCCTATGAAGGCAGTACTAGTATGAAGCTCAGTCTAGAGTTCAGGACACAGAGCAGAGAAAGACTGAATGATCTGGCCAGTCACCAAGCTAAAAGGAAATCACAGAGCTAGAAGAGCTGGGATCCCACGTCAGGCCAGCTGGCTCTGGCAGCTGCTTCTTTGTGAAGAGTGAGTGAATAATGAAGCCTTTTCCTTGGTATTGAGTGTGCCTTCCTTTAGACCACGCACTTCCCAATTTGTTGCTTTTTTCCCACCCAAAATTATTTTTGAGGCCTCCATAATACTATATGGGAACATAGCAAGCACCGTGCTTCTGGCTGTTATGTTCCAGCATTGGCATAGAACATGTTTCACAAAGCCATTCCTAGAGTAGTGGAGATCCAGACGACTTCCAACACTTGCTACCACAAACAGCAAGCAGCAAACATCCTTGTATTTACCTTGTGGACTTCTGCAAGAGTTTCCGGGATGTCTAATCAGGGGAGAAACATTTCTGGTGCAAAGTAATCCCACAGATTACCAGTCAATGTCAGTTACTCTTAAAGAAGACCAGGTAACATGCCTGCCAATGAAGGATGAGCAGGGTCTGTAACGAAACAAAATTGAATAACCAAAACAACTTAACGTCTCTTTTTATTTAATTGCAATGCTGCTCCTTAAACCCCTTTGTAGGTTAAGCCAACTTTCTTAAGAATTGTTTCAATTATTTTTACTAAAAATAGATTGATTATGTATGACGTAGGCCAGTTAATACCACATTCTGAATCCCAGTTATGATTTTTAAATATGATTTCATTCTGTACATATACTCATAATATATAAAAGCTACTGTGGGCATCTTTGCTTTCTGGGTAACAATGACTCAGAATTAATATGCAAGTTAAAATATGCCTACCCGTACCAACTATGGATGAATGTGTCACTTGGCAATAGTGCTCTGCTCAAGGAACCACCTTAAGAAATGTCAGTCCCACTAAAAAAAGTGTATGCTAGAGTTTAAAAATTTGTGGGGGTGGGCCAGAGGAGAAGGCAGAATAAAGTGAAACTATACCCAACATTCAAACCACCAAGAATGTGCTGGCTAGATTCAGATTGTTGGCAGGAAAAGATTTTTTTAATTTCTTTTCCATAATTTAGCCTAGCTGGATAATTACATTTAGAAAAATAAGAGAGTGAATAACCACAGATGTGTATGTAATGGAATAAAAAAATGTAGATATATCTCTCATGGAGATAAGAGGGCAATAGAAGTCTCTCATGATCCATTCTGGAACAAAGCTGCATTCACTCCAGCCAAAAGAACAATTAAAATAAGCTAGGAAGACACAGAATGCCAGCCAATCTTATCCACTTGTCACTCCAACAAGCTAGCCTGATGGTTGTGTACCCACTTCCACTGACACCACCATTTCTAAGGAATAGATCAACTTCAACAGGGGCGGGTAGCAAAGTCTTTCTATCCAAACTAGTTTTACCCAAACAGTTCAGAACTCTGTTTTAAGCAGCAGCTTAAACCATCCTTGGTTCTCCTTAAAGCGTTGTAATGGTCTGGGAAGGCAGCATGTTGAAAAGAAAAGGAGCAAGCCTTTGGAATCACCTGCAGTGGCACCGGGATCCCAGGAAAGTGACTTCACTTCTCCTTCTGGAGGTTCTAAAGGGGAATGTTTCTTTGCCTTTCCTACTTCAGGGCGCCAGCTATCTGCCTTGGCTCATGGCCCCTTCCCATAATTCCATCTCTCTGTTCTCTGCTTCCAGAATCACATCTCCTCCTTGGACTCTGCCCCTTATGCTTCCCTCTTTTACTTCGTAAGGACCTCTGTGATTACATTAAACCCACCCAGATGAGTCAGAATAATCTCTCCCATCTCAAAACCCTTAATTTAATCATATATGCTAAGTCTCCCTGTGCCACATACTCATAGGTTCCTAGGATGAGGACACAGACACCTTCAGGAACCACTATTCTGCCAGTCTTATTAGTTGTTTGACATTTGGCAAGGTGCAACACTGATGGATCTCAGTTTCCTTACCTGTCAAACAGAAATGTTTGGTTATTTTGAGGATTAAATCAAGTGACTATAGAGTACTCAGCAAATTTTCCAGCTCACAGAGCAAGTGTTCAGTAATTACAACACTGGAACAAAAATAAAACAACAAGAAGAAGGATGCAGGGGGGCCTGAAGCTTTTATAATTCAAATTGTTGCAATTTTCCCATTGCCTGTGTTTGAAAGACATATTTATGATCATACTGAAACAATATGTCACTTGATTTTTTGAAGTTATGATCCGCATAGCAGTTTATGTCATAAAACAGAAGGATTACTTAGAGCATTAGGAATAGGTTAAAAAGAGTGTCTAATAGAATTAAATGAACCACACCTTTCAAAAAAAGATCAAAATTATGTAATAGACCATAGATATCGAAAACCTTAAAATTACACACTCCCAATGAGCCAAATAGCAAACACCCAGCAGTATATTCACGGGAAGTAGGCAAAGGCTCAGCTACGTGGGCTCTCCCAGCATTGTTTATAAAAGGTAAAAAGCATGAAAATCAAATTGTTTACAGTAGGAAACCTTTTGAATAAATTAAACCTATATTCATTTTTAAAAAGAAAAACAAAAGGAAGAGACAAAATAAAGACAAGAAACAGCAAAAGGATAAAAATGTTGACTTACGAGAGATTGTGGGTAATTTTTAATCGTTCTTTCCATTCACTTAGCTTTAGGTTCTAGATTGTCTACAGCTTTCTACTTTGTAAGAGGCCCAATCCAGTCTCGCTTGCTTTGTCTGGAATTTGTCGGTTTTACGCCGCAACATGGAATGAGCAGGTTCAGTTCGCACAGCCTCCCAAACTTGCCTCCCCGCAGATGAGTCTGTTGGGCCTCGAATCTGAAGAATCTGGCAAAAGATAGAGCTTTCCCAGTTGTCAGGAATCCACCATCTACCTTTAAGGCGGACATAAAAGCAAGCAGGAACCATAGAAAGGCTAAAGAGGTCCTGGAGAATCAAAAGGCTAAAACAGTTTTAAATCCCAATGTGTATTGGGTACACATAGACATTGAGCAGATAAGCAGAAGCGCCTAAAATAAATAAGTCTCTGAATAAAAGTCTTGATGACCTACTCTATGTCATGCCATTGTCGATACTTGCATTCACCCTCCACACCCGTATTTACACATGTAAACCATACGTACCTTCTGCTTCATCAAAAGCATTGACCAGACACTATATATATAGCAGGGCCATGGGAAGCAGGAACACAGTGGATAAAGGACAAACTTCTCTGATGTTACAATCCAACAAAAGCCCCGCAAATACTATGATCCTTGTATTTGGCTCCTGGAGTAAGTACACCTGTGTCCCAGACTTGCTATTCCATTAATTAACTATGTGACCTTGAGCAGATCAATGATCCTTTCAGAATTTATTTCCAGAGAAGATCAAACTAGAATTAATGGTTTTCTAACTATTATTCTTAGAAACAGCAGGGGGATGAAACAAGAGAAGAATGCAAAGCCCCCCAACCCCTCTACTCTGGCTTCAAACCAGAACAATTACCATTTTTATCTCTTTTATACATTTACATTTCCTCTTAAGATTTTTGTTTAAAGAAAGCGTTCCACTGTCTTCATTAAACAATTTGAAAATTCATTGATAAAATGACTTCTAACGTATTTCCAAATTATAACCATCACCTAGGAGTGATGACCAAAGTCATGAAACAAAGGATGCAGGGACCAGATGCCTAAAGCTGTTGGCCATATAATACAGACCAAATGCAAGTGAGCACCCACTGGGCAGCCAGGAAGCCAGTGAATCTGGTTCGACGCTCTGTCTTTCCACTTTTCCAAATATACTAACACCCACATTTCGTAAGTGCTGGATAGCGGTTATATAGCCTGGTCAAATAGGGCAAATCCTAGGTTGCAATTGTAGTCTACCCTCAAAGCTTTAAATGGAAAGAAAAAAACTGGAGCACACAGATTTTCATTTCATTGCCACTTCTAAATTAGTTAACTACCAAGAGCATGAGGTAGAAAGCCAAAGAATGGCAAGAAATGGTTTAAATGTACTTAGATATACTGGTGAGAATAAAAGCCAGCACTCACTCCTTATTACCCTTCCTTCCCTCCTCTGAAAATCTGTATACCTAACTCCCTCTGTTAACAGTAGTGGCTTCTACAAACTTAGCACCACCTATGGGCCAAGTGCAGTACTTAGTAGTTCTCTGTACATAATCTTGTATGATCCTCACCATATGGCTACTAGATATCATTGACCAATTTTAAAGATGCTGAAAGCAAGACTCAAGAAATTTCATAACTTTCTCAGGATCTCAGAACTAGTTAGAGAAGAGTATAGGACTCACACTTTGACATTCCTGACTGCAAAGCTTGTTTTCACAATATGGACAGATCGCAGAGCTTAGTGCATGAGCCATTAAGGTGTACAAGACTAGAGAATCCACCCAGTAGTCAAATAACTACCACTCTGTTCCCACTAGCTAATTATTCTTTGTAACAAACAAATTTTGAGTAATAACGGCGCACATAATTTCTTTCTCCAAAATGTCTTCTGAAGGTCATGACCATTAGCAGAAGTAACTATTTTCTGTTTTGGTCTGGTTTTAATTAGGGTAGTAGTCTGATTGAACATAGATATTTATGACATTTATTAAAAGCTTTTATTACTAATTTTTCCCAGAAAAAAAAAAATCTAATGGAGATGTATTGGAGAATTTCCATAAAATTAATGTCCAGACTTAATGGATGTCTAAGGTATCATTATTAACGAGAATGTTCCATATACTAGGATCCTTTGATTAGAGATTAGATACAGTTAGATCAGAGCTTATTTAAAACTGGATACATGCCAAAGTATCCAGAAATTCAATTTAAACACATTCTAGAGGCTAATGCTTTATTTAGGGTATGCCTTTATGATGCCAAATGAAAAGCTGCAGTTACAAAAAAATCAATTGATTCGGTCAGCTGCTGGATGATCTAAAGACCACATCATGCTCAGTTTGACTCCCGCTGATACCTACACAAAGTCAGTCAGTTGAATCAAGATGAATTTTCCAACCATAGAAATTGACTGCCACCCATCCAGAAGGACATTCTTTTTTTTTTTTTTTCAGCGTAACAGTATTCATTGTTTTTGCACCACACCCAGTGCTCCATGCAATATGTGCTCTCCCCAATACCCACCACCTGGCTCCCCCAACCTCCAACCACCTGCCCCTTCAAAACCC
>PISX010019035.1:0-39145 GCA_004024625.1 Mellivora capensis
CCCTGATATGAGGAAGTGGAGATGCAACATGGGGGACTAGGGGGGTAGAAAAAGAAGAAAAGAAACAAGATGGGATTGGGAGGGAGACAAACCATAAGTGACTCTTAATCTCACAAAACAAACTGAGGGTTGCTGGGGGGAGGGGGTCGGGAAAGGGGGGTAGGGTAATGGACATTGGGGAGGGTATGTGCTATGGTTAATGCTGTGAAGTGTGTAAACCTGGCGATTCACAGACATGTACCCCTGGGGATAAAAATATGTTTATAAAAAAATAAAAATTAAAAAAATTCTAAAAAAGGAGTTAATAAGATAATTTGGTTGGGAAAGGAAAGAAAAAGGAAGTGGAGAGAATTTGCTCAAGTTGGAGACTAGAACAAAGCCCTGTACTAGATTTAGGGTATATTTTGATCTATTAGAAGAAGTTGTATCCCAAAATTTTTTAGAAGAAAAAACCCTATATGTATACAAAAAATAAAGGTAGATACAATGAAGGATAAAATATGACTATAATAATGAAGGTTCAAAAAGATTTCTTTTTTTTTAAAGAAAGGTACTGTTAAGATAAACTAATTTAAAAACATTGAAAGAGGAAAGAGTAAATGTTTAAAAAATTAGAATAAGAAAAAATAAATAAATTTTTAAAAATTTAATTAACTTTGCAAGACAAGAATCATGGGGAGAAAGCCATGAATTCCATGCTTTGCTTTCCCCTCCTCTGGAATTCCGCTGTTCTCCTTGATCAGTGAACTTGGTCTTGGATGGATGTTCTTGCTGATCTTCTGGGGGAGGGGCCTGTTGCTGTGATTCTCAAATGTCTTTGCCTGAGGCAGAATTGTGCCCCCCTTGCCAGGGGCCAGGCTAAGTAATCTGCTTGGTTAACTCTTGGGAGCTTTTGTTCCCTGAATTCTTTCCATAGAGCTCTGGAGGATGGGAATGAAAATGGCGGCCACCCAGCCTCCGGCCCAGAGAAGCCAAGAGCTTGGGGCCCCAATCCTCAGTGCATCCTCAGAGAAAAGCAGTCAATCTCTCCCATCTCCCTGGTCTTCAGCTGCGCTCTGAGCTCACCTGGCCTGTGACCAAACGTTTCTGTCTCTGGCACACAGTCCCATTTGGAGTCTCCAAACCCATCAGATTCCTGCCTCCAGAAAAGGAAGGTGAGTATCCCCAGATCTGCCACTTGTGGGGTCCCTGCTAAAAGAGCAGGGGTCTACCTATGCCCGGGATCACAGTTTAAGGTAACCCCGAGCTGAGAACTCACTGCTCAGCTCTGTCTCTTGTAGCCAGCTTCCCTGCTCCAATACCTGGGAGCTCTGCTGCACTCAGACACCCCCGATCCTTCTGTGACCCCATGGGTCCTGAGGCCACACTGTCCCCGTGAGGGCTCCATCCCCACTTAGCCTTTGGAGTGATGTCCCTCAGCCGAGCAGACTTCTAAAAGTCCTGATTTTGTGCTGTGGTGCTCTACTGCTTGCCCGGAGCTGGCCCTTCCCTGCACAGTCTATCTTCCTGTCGCTTCGGATTCACTTCTCCACTGGTCCTACCTTTCAGAAAGTGGTCGATTTTCTGTTTCTAGAATTGCTGCTTGTCTTCTCTTCGATCTCCTATTGGATTTGTAGGTGTTTGGAATGGTTTGATAACTATCTGAACTCCTGCGACCTGATGTCATCTCAGCCTGCTACTCCTCCGCCATCTTGACTCCTCCCCCACTAGTCCCTGTTGTTAGAGCCGTTTTTAACTCTGTGTGCTGGAATAACCAAAAGGCTCATGACAGAGAAAAAAACGGACCATGAGCCATGAATTTCCTGGCTGGCAGTGAGCTGGGCCAAAAAGAAAAAAATCATCACCCGCCAGGCAGAAGAGATATAGGGAGGTCCAGGATGCCATATTGGAACAAGGGAAGTTCTAGATACACAGCATATGAGGACCTTGGGACAAAGGGATGGGAGAGAAACTATAGTATCAATGGAGCAAGGAAGGAAGAGAAAAGAAAAGGATCAATAGATGAGATTTGCCCATTTTTCTTGAAGCTTCTTACCAATGTCTGTCTCCTCCTCCTCCTCATCATGAGCCCTGTGGGCACAGGAACATCAGTCATGATTATCAGAGTGTCTCTAGGGCCAGTTCCAATAACCACGCTTACATGATCAATGAATGAGTAAGTACGTGCTCGGGCACAGGTCTCAGAATCACAGCTCCAAGAAGCTAAGGAGGCCAGGACACCAATTCCTATATCTCACATCTGCCAAAGAACACATTTCTGGTAGCTGGCTCTGGAACTCACCCTCTACAGATAAGCAGGAGGACCTTGAGATTAAGTTCTCATACCCAGATATGTCAACAAGTCACCAGTCCAAGACATCCTCAAACCACAATTAAGAGACAAATAGATCCTTTACCTCTGAGTTGATAGCTGAAAATTCTCAGAAAAAAAAAAAAATCTCTTTATGCCTAGAAGGCATGATAGTAATAGTAATATGAATGAGCGAATTATATTGGGTAATTTATTCAGAAAAGAGGTGGTAGTCATAGTGAGACATACACAGTATAGGAGGGCTGGGGGAACCTAAAGTGAAGAGGGGAAGTCTTTAGGGAGAAAAGGGAGGCAAAAATTAAGGGAGGCTGGGGGCGCCTGGGTGGCTCAGTGGGTTAAGCCTCTGCCTTGGGCTCAGGTCATGATCTCAGGGTCCTGGGATCGAGCCCCGCAAAGGGCTCTCTGCTCATCGGGGATCCTGTTTTCCCTTCTCTCTCTGCCTGCCTCTCTGCCTACTTGTGATCTTTCTCTCTGTGTCAAATAAATAAAATCTTAAAAAAAAAAAAAATTAAGGATACCGAAGACCTCAAACCTCAAGGGAAGTTATGTCCAGAGTAGGTGTAATTTTGTGCATTCCCTGTCTAAGAAAAAGGCAGTATCACATAATGGCAAACATGGGATCCCTAGACTCCAGGGGCCTGGGTTTGAATTGTACACTGTTGATTCTGGACAGATCCCTTAGCATCTTCAGGGTTCAGTCACTTTACCTAAAAAGGAAGATACAAATGTGACCCATCTCTTGGGAGCATTAAATGAGGAGATTCTGTAAAACACCTGGCATGTGTTATGTGCTAGATAGATATTATTATTACTAATACTCACACAAGTGGTGAGCAGCAGGTGTGTTCACCATTGAGGCCAATCTCCTGGGCTGGAGATTCAAGGAGAAGCAGAGGAAAAGGAAGAGCCTCTGACATACCATTCATGAGAAGTGTCCAAGCAGACCCAGGCACCCAGTAGGTACTCAATAAGCGATGGCTTTCCTTCCTTCCATGTCTGCCATCTTCCTATTTCTATGAAATGAAATATGAGTGCACCATCCCTGCTCTACCTTAGAGCTCCCCTGTGCCCACAGAACATTTTCTGATCTGGATAAGATGGAACAGAGCCCAGCAGCTATAAGGAAAAGTGGTTAAAATGTAGATCAGAGTCCCCTCCCTCCATTTTTTTAAAGATTTATTTATTTATTTTAGAGATGGGGGGAGGGAAGGAGGGAGAGAATCTTCAAGCAGACTCCCAGTTTAGCATGGAGCCCAACACGGGCTCGATCCCACCCCCCAACCCCAAGATCATGACCCGAGCCAAAATCAAAATTTGAACACATAACAGACTGAGCCAGCCAGCCACCCCCAGAGTTTCCCTTTAAAAAAAGAAATGCTTACTTGAAGGCAACCAACCAGATACACAGGCTACATTAGAATCTAATGAAGCACAAATAATGCAAAGTTTTTTCTTCTTCTTCATTCAGCATTTTAAGAGCTTCTGCTCAGGAAAGGGGGTGGGCTCCAGGCAAACGTGGGAAGAAAGTCAAGTTCAGTGCCCAGTTGCCACCTCCTTCCTCTTTCCCCTTCTCCATTCTACTCCCTCAAGCATTTTGCCTCGAATTTTGGGCCCAGAAACTTCCATAGCTTCCTAGCCCAGAGATTCTTTCAAGAAGGATCTGAAACTCATTTACATTAAAATACAAATGCAGATTGCAGCTTCATGCCCCAAGATTGTCCTTTACCTTAACACCCCCAGCAACATTTCACACCAACCCCAGCAGAGAGCAGAGCGGCTTCCTCCTTAGGCTCCCTAGCCTCACTGGTTGGTATTTTTATGGTGGATTCATCCTGGAATTCCTGCAGTGTCACTCCTTGGGTTGTAAATTAATTGGCAGGATTTTAAAAAGGCAGGAAGGCTTAAGGAGAGCTATTTTCATCGTTTGAGCAGAAAGATGGTGCCCCACACAGCAAATTCAACTGCCCTTGAATTTAAAAATCACCTGAAGCATTATTGCATTGGCAACCAGATGCCCTTGGATCTCTGTTTCCATAGGTCTGGGTTAAAACCCTAGAAACTGATTATTGTTGCCAGCATGGTGGGGCTGTGGAAAGGATTAAATGAGGGTGTTAGTGAGAAAGTCCCAGCCTCTGTGCCTGGCTTAAGAGAGTTGAGTATTACTTGAATTTCTCATCTCACTTCCCATAGCCTCATTTGGAAGCATGAGTCTGACTTCCCCGTTCATGCTCTCCTTAATTGTCAATGTCCAATGTCAAGGGTAGACATTTCTGAAGAGCTACTCTTTCCTCCCTGAGCTACTTTACATGTTGCTGTCAGAATCCTCATTCTACAGCACGGTTCTGAGCACGTCCAAGGAATCTACACTGCACCTGACCCCCAGGCCTACTCACCATCCCATCTTCACATGACAACAAGAGTTACCTTTTAAAAAGTGGATTTAAAGCGAAATGCAAACTCTCCATCACAGCTTTCAATGCCCCTACAGGCCCCTGTTCATCTTTCTAAACTGTCTCCTACCATCTCCCGCTGCTCACTAGTCTCTAATCACATTGATGCAATTGATCCTCCTGGCTTCCTACTCACCCCTGCCCAAGGCTACCATCCTGCTCTTCCCTCCAACCAGAATGCTCTTCCCCAGATCCCTGCAGGACCGGCTCTGTTGCACAGTTAGTTCTGGGCTCAGCAACTACTTCTGCTAGAGCAGTCCCCTGAGGCTCAGTCACATTAACTCTCTCTCTTTTTTTTACAACACTTCTTCAAACTAAAATTGCCCCACTTATTGGGTTTCTTTTTTTTTTTAAGACTTTATTTATTTATTTGAGAGAGCAAGAGTGAGCGAGAGAGCACAAGCAGGGGGAGTGGCAGGCAGAGGGAGAGGGAGAACCAGACTCCCCGCTGAGCAGAGAGCCCGATGCGGGGCTCAATCCCAGGACCCTGGGATCATGATCTGAACCAGAGGCAGACACTTAACTGACTGAGCCACCCAGGCATCCCCACCTATTTGTTTTCTTACTATGACCTGTCTAAACTCGCCAGTATGTAAGCTCTCTGAAGACCAGAACTTGGTTGTCCTATTCACTGTTCACTCTTTATGTCTGCTGCCGGAATAGTGGTTGACACATGGTTGATGTCCAATATGCATTTTGCACCCCCATGCTCAAATGACAAATGCTCAAGCATCATCACCCCTATGTCCAAATACTTCCATGGTTCTATAACCTTCTCAGAATGAAGAACACATTCCTTGGTTTGCAAGTGAACAATCTCCATGGTTTTGCCTTAACCTATTTGCTAACCTATGTTCCTATCTCTCCCTTCTTATTAACACATTAAATTGAAATCACCTGCATGGGTTTCTGTCTTCTAATCTTTAAACCCCAAAGTGAGGTGTGGACCGGTATCATTGGTATCATCTGGGAGCTTTTTAGAACTACAGAACTGAAGCCTGATATTAGACCTATTAAATCATCATCTATATTTTAACAAAAGCCCCAGGGGCATCAGATGCATATGGCCTTGTGATTACCAGAGGAATCATATCAGTCTCCCAATGTCTATCAGCTAAACTATTCACCACTCCCACTGGGAACACTCACAAACATCTTGATAGTAGTGTCCATACTGAACAAATAATAATCCTCTAAATAATAATCCTCCAAAAACCATGATTCTCTTCCAGTATTGTCAATCTCAGAAGAGAAAAATATATATATTGTCCTACACTAGATCATGAGCTCTTCAGAGGTTTTATTATTCTGCTTTGGAAATGGTGGGTAGAAGAGCACTGGGTAGAGTTGGGCAGAGAGAGAATAGCTTTAATTTTCCCATGAAAAGGCAGGGGATAGATAACAACAAGTGGTTGGATATATGAGTTTGGAACTCAGGAGAGATATTAGGGTCCAAAAATGGATTCTGGAGCCAACATACATTAGCCACAGCCTTGATTCACACTGGTTTATTGATCAGTGGTCCTACCATATCTCCCAAGTTCATTCATCTTTCAAGATGATTATCTTGCATCCTATCCTCTCTCTTTAAACCCCCATCACCTCCTCTTCAGACTGCAGTCTCAACTGACAAGCTTATTTCTATTCCACAGAGAAAAGAAAAGCAGGCAGTGGAGGTCCTGTATCTGCTCACACCCTGTACCCATAGTCTGCCTTCTTCATGAGAAACTTTTACGACTTTGTTAAAGTAGCATTTGTTAACGTGGAACACAGGATGTGGGATGGTGAGCCACAGTTCAATAGAAGACCTCAAGAGAAACTGAAGTAGAGAAGTTGATGACTCATTGGTCCTGGAGGAAGTAAATGGCAGGGAGGTCAAGGCAGAGAGAGTGACAGAATCTAGGCCACTGCCTTTATTAGGGTCAGGGGTGGAAGGTTTTGGGTTTCTCAAGCTGGGAGCAGATTGGCCGGTCCAAATCACAATGGATAGGGTTTGGGTAAGCTCCAGAGGGTCTTATCTAGGGAGCATGCAAGAGGAAGGCCCTGGGAGGTGGGGGTGGGGGTGAACAGGGACTTGATCACAAGGGCTGTTGGGGAAGTCATATCAGGAACTTAAATTTGCTTGTGACTTTGCAGGCTGCTAGCTAGGGTATGTGCTTGTATGAGGGGCGAGTATCAGTTCAAGGACCATCCAGGCTGTTTGGTCAAACAAAATGAATGCCAGTGGGTACTTGCCTGGCTCAGTCAGGAAAGCATGCTACTCTTGATCTCAGGGTCATGAGTTCAAGCCCCTCGTAGAGCTTACTTAAAAAAACAAACAAACAAACAAAAAAACCTATTGTCAAGACAGCCATACTTATCCTTAGGCAGTGACCCCAGTGGAAGCCAGCTTCTTCACTATGTCCTAGTTCCTATCCCTTTATCCTGCTCAAAGACCTCATTCCAACAGTTCCTCCCCTCTTTTCTGTGTCATAAAATTGCCCTCTTCTATTAGATTTTTGATTATCACTTATCACTTATCACATTACATCTCCTATCTTAAAAACAGGGCACCTAGGTGGCTCAGTATGTTGAGCATCTGACTCTTGATTTTAAGTCAGGGCTATGATCAGGGTCATGAGATCAAACCCTGTGTTGGCCTCCACACTCAGAGGAGCGTCTGCTTGAGAACCTCTCTCTCTCTTCCTCTGCATCTACCACTGCTCACAATTGTGCTGTCTCTCTCTCAAATAAATAAATAAATCTTTTTTTTTTAAAGGGAGCTTCCATTGACTCTGGTCCCTCCTGCTGCTCTCACCCCACTCTGCTCTAGATCAGAGCATTTTGAAGAAATTGTCTACACTGCTGCCTCCAACTTCCCTTCCCATTCTCACTTGCACCCACAACCGAAGATGCTTTGTCAAGGTCACTGATGACTTCTACAACACCAAATCCATGAAGCAGTTCTCAATCCCCATTGAACTTCCCCAACCAGTAGCTGACACACTTGTCAACTCCCCCTGGACATTCTTCACTGGCCGTCTGGGACACCACACACCGGAAGTAGTTCTCCCTCCTAGGGTCACCCCTTCTCAGCCTCCATTGTTGATTTCCCTCTTCTCCCAACCTCTCCATGTTGGTGTGCTCAATGCTCAGGCCTTAGTTTACTGCCTTTTCCCACATGTACATCCTGGTGATTTCATCCCACATCACACATCACTGCTTTAAATGTCATCTGCGTGCCCAGACTTCTCGCCTGATCTAACTCCTTTTTAACAGCTGCCTTAATGTCAAACAGCGGCACAGAGCTTACCAGCCTCCAATCTAACTCTTCATCCCCAACCCAATAACTCCCTCAGTCTTCCTCATCTCTGAAAATGACAACTCCTTCTTCTTGACAGAGCCAAATCTTTGGGCCTAACCTTATTTCCTTCTCTGCCCACATCCAGAAGAAAATCCTATCAGTCTCCCCTCAGATTACAATGGAAGTTCATCCATTTTTCGCCACTGCATTACTGTCATCTGGAACCAAGCCCTCATCACCTCTGGCCTTGATTATTGCAGTTGTCTCCTGGCAGAGCTCCTACCTCTACTCCAGCTTTCTCGGGGTCTTAACACAGCAGTCAGAGCTATCCTCTAAGAGTGTAGTTAGATTATAACACTTCTGTCTTTGAAACCATCTAAGGGTCCCCATTTCTCCAAAGCCCTAACATTGACCATAAGGGACTATTTGACCTGCCCCTGCTGCCCCCTGCTCCTTCTTCCTTCTCTGGGATCACCTCATTCTAGCCATGTGAGGATTTCTTTCTTTCTTTCTTTCTTTCTTTCTTTCTTTCTTTCTTTCTTTCTTTCTTACAGGGAGTGCAAGTTGGGGGGAAGGGGCAAAGAGAGAGAATCTTAAGCAGGCTCCATACTTAGTGCAGAGCCTGATGCAGGGCTTGATCTCACGACCCTGAGATCATGACCTGAAGTGAAATCAAGAGTCAGACTCTTAACCATCCATCAGAATACAAGCTGACTGACTTGTCAATTACCCAGCAATTTTTAGTCTAAACAGCTGGGGGATTTGAGGAAAGGATTCCTATGGGCCAGGTATGGTGCTAGGTATTCTACATATACTAATATATTTGATCCTCACAGCAACCCAGTGAGATATATATGATTCCCTGTTTTAAAATATGCAGGAATTAAGGTTAAACTAACTGAAGATCTTGCAACTTCTAAAGAGCAAAGCAGGTACTGAAGCATGTGTATTTTGGATGCCATGTGAAAAATGTATACAGAGGGAGTGTTTTCCCTGTCCTCCTGGGTCATCTGGAAGTCCCATACAGAGGTAGACATGCTGGTTTCCTATAGCTAATCCCTTCTTCCTGCTAATGGAGTTGGCTTGTAATGGCGGGAGCAGCCTTGTTCTTCAGGGAAGACCGAGCCTCTTTCTAACCTCAGGAGACAAAATGTTACTGGTCTAAGACAATTATGACCATTTCACTTGCCTTGCTGTTGATTGGCTTAGTTGGGACACAATTCTGCCTCCTAAGAACTTAAGGATATTTCTCCTGGGGCATGGGGAGAAGGAAGAACACCCTCCTTGGAAAT
The DNA here is from genome assembly GCA_004024625.1 of Mellivora capensis. Classification (NCBI taxonomy): domain Eukaryota; kingdom Metazoa; phylum Chordata; class Mammalia; order Carnivora; family Mustelidae; genus Mellivora; species Mellivora capensis. The sequence goes on from PISX010019035.1 coordinate 9,337, forward strand.
GGATCATTCTCAAAAAGAGGCAGAGACCCAAAGTAGGGAGGGTCTTTATTTTGGATTTATTTAGTTCTTTATTTGCACATGGATGTGATTGAGAACGCACTGTTTAGAGCTATAGCAGACACTTGCAAACACGAGGGGACCAAAACCTCGGAGACAAAGCTGACATGAGACCTTTATTGATCTAATGAATTAACCAACCTTAATCTTCTTGCTCAGTGAGGCAAGAAACTGTTGTTCAAGCCTTTATAAGTTCTATGTTTGGCCTCTTTGTAGCCAAAGTATTCAATGTACACAACATACTATGTATATTTTTCCCCGATAGTTTATCACCATCTCCTAGCACAGCAGTCATGGCTCAAAATCAAGGTTTTGGTTGACTGCATAAAGAATGTTCTGTATTTCAAAATAAAAAATAAAAAAAGAATTAAATGAATTATTGCAGGGTGTAGAAAGTTGAGACAGCAACATGCCACTGACATTCTCTCTAAAAGCACAAGAAAGGGAGAAAAATAACATACCACACAGAAAAGGCCGTGGTTCTATGTAATATGGCAGCACCCCAATACTGTGACACCAGGGAAAAAACATTCATGCTAAGACCCTGTCTGTCAGAAGGCCTTCTCCTCCCATGTAATTAATTGAAATTTGACATCAAATTTTGTCCCCGGTCACTGTGGTCCAGACTGAAAACAGCCCAAATTGTATTCTCAGTCAGGAGGTGGCTGTGTTTGAGATTTGTGTTGGCATCACTGAGCTGTGACCACAGCACACATTTTTGTGGGAAATATCAGATGAAACATTCTTCCACTAGGAAGGGGGTGGGTGGTGTGGCAGGGTTCAGCATGCCCAAGAGAGCTTTTCTCCTTCTGAAACTTGTTGAGACTCATTCTTTCCAAGTTGTTGAGACCACTTTTCCCCTTTCAGAGCAAATGTAGCTGGAGAAACGAATGAGGGCAGAATTTAGAAACATCAGAGTCCCCTTTCCAAGGCCTTATTTCATTAAGGCCCTATGTGGTTTGTGGAAGCAATTTGAGGTCCTGGTTACTGATAAAGATGATATAATTTTAGAACTTTCAGAAGCCTATGTGGCCTCTTTGTTAAAGATCAGCAATTAGAGTCTTCAAGTACTGAAAACAATTACCTAAACCTTTTCAAAAGGTCCATATTCAGTATTAGTTCTGAGCACCATTGTCTTCCTCTTGTCCATCCCTGGCTTATGCTTTCATGCAGCTAGATTATTCTAGTTGTAGTTCCAAGATATGGTTCAACTACCATGTATGATGCAAGGGTGTACATGCAGGGAAAATATTCTGGCTTAGCATCTGGAAACAAATCTCTTTGCACCTACTTGCTTGTGGCCCTATTCTGAGACATGTGATCCTACATGATTCCTTACATACGGATTGTGGTGACTCACCTTGTGACCCTGGCTGACGGAACTGGGAAGTGTCCATTGTTTTTGAAGACAGCTACCCATAAGCTGGCTGGCAGCCAATCCCAGTGGGAAGCCCCTATTAGACAGGGTTGTGCAGGGCCCCATAGTAACCTACAGACTCTTTCAGATCCTTTCTTTTAGGGAACTTGAAGGTGACACAAAGGCAGAAATACAAGTGTCAGAGCAGTCCAGAAACTGAGAGACCCATGGAGGGGAGGCAGTGGGCAGAAACCATAAGTCAGTAGAAAGTAGGAAGCTAAGTAGTAAAGGAAGACCATTGGAAGGAGCTAGAAGGGGTTTGAGAAGTGTCAAGTGTGGCCGCAGAAACAGGTAGTAGTTTTATTGGTGCCATGGATGCCTGCTGTTGAGAAATCAACAAAATCTTGGCACCTATAGACTGAGAAGGAGGTGCCAGTTTCTGAAAAGATTGGTCCTATGTTTATTCGAACTTTTTTTGGCTCTTCCCTACATCCTTTTATCATAAATCTCCATTAGTTGAGAATCTGATTGCATCAGATTCTTGGACTCTGAGTTTAATGGATCCAATTACTTACCAGTGTTGCAGTCTTAGGTAAATCACTCAACTTCCATGCACTTTACTTGTTAACTTTCCATATGCAATAGGTAGAATAATGTCCCCCAAACTTGTTCACGTCCCAATTCTAGGGACATATAAATATGTTACTTTATATAGCAAAAGGGATTTTGCAGATGTTTTTAAGTTAGTGACCTTGAGATGAGAGTCCAGTCTAATTACATGGACCCTGAAAATCAGAAAGGAAATATCCCAGCTGTTGTTGGAGGAGATTTGACTGTAGAAGAATGGTCATAGAGATTCAACACTGCTGGTTTGAAGGTGGAAGAAGAAGGGGTCATGAGCCAAGGAATGTGGGTGGCATCTAGAAGCTGGGAAAAGTAAGGGAACAGATTCTCACCTGAAGCCTCCAGAAGAATACAGCCCTTACCAGCATGTTATCTCTAGCCCAGTGAGACCCGTGCTAGACTTCTAACTTAGAGAACTGTAAGATAATAAATGTGCTTTCTTTTAAGCCATTCAGTCTATGGTAATTTGTGATAGCAACAATAGGAAATCAATCCAGTATAATATTACAATACATATACACAAGAAAATGTTTAAAAGAGTATATGCTATTAATGTAACATTGGTTATGTCATCTTTGTGAATTACTTATTTTTTTAGGCAATGAATATATGTAACTTATGTAGTAAAGAAGTAATGGAAATATTAAAGAATAAGCAATAATTTAAAAATTACCTTCCAAGGCTCAGCCCAGCTGTGACATCATGTGAACAACCCAGGAGATGGATCAATGGTCAACCTTTATCTTCCCTCTTCTTCTTGGGTGCTATCCCCAGGTCTCAGTTCCTCCACAATGAACCACCAATTTCAAATCAGTCTTGATGTCTCTCATTTCTCTTCCACATCTCAGGTACATATGTTTGTATGCAACCATCTGATGGCATCAGTGTGTTTCTACAAATTTGCTATATGTACTTTTGGAGATATTTAATTATTTGGTAAATAATGAATCCAACAAAAATTCATGGAGGATACTTCAAGTAGTCATGAAGTCATTTAGAGAAGGCATATTAGTCTTCATTAGGCCTGGAATGGTGCTTTATGATAGTTTCAAGATCATGTTGGTAGAGCTCAAAATCTACTGAAGAATTTTAAAAAGAACATTTTAGAGACCTTGTGGCCCACACAAGACTTGCCTGTCTTCACGAATCCATTGGTCTTACCTAAAGTCAAAAATCTTTAGAATGCATTTACAGTCCACCCACTGTCAACAGGGAGGGCTATTAACTGACACTAAAGTTATTAATACTGGTGAGAAGCCCAGCAAATGAGACCATGAGACTCCTTAAATGTACTTGTGAACAACTGAAACCCAAGAACTTGGCTTTGGTGAGTTAAAAATGTAAAACATGCCCGCAATACCAGTTCTCACTTGAGCAAGAATTTGCTAGTTCTTATCACAGCCAATCATCTTCAGGACTTCAAATGACCCTAAACTTCATTTAGCATTTGGACAGGACAATAGGTACTTTGCATGACCTGATTAGAAAATAATGCAAGGCTGTTTCCCACTAGGTCACTTTGATCCATGGCTGAGCCAAATTCCCTGGACCTCTCTCCAGCCAAAATAGACCCCCAGATAAAGGAAGGATGTAGAGCAGATTTTTAGAAGTAACAATCTCAGTACTTTTCATCATGTCTCTATTCATCAAATATTTGTTGGATACTGTAACTGTATTCTCAAACATTCATATGCATTAAGAATTACCTGGGAGGGTTCACTCCCCAGAAAACCGATTCAGCAATTCAAGGGTGGGGCTTGGGGGATTCTATGTCCAACCAGCTTCATGGGTGATTTTGATGTAAGAACTCTATACACCACTTTGTAAAACATTTAGTCCCCAAAATGAGTAAGCCACAGTTCCTGGCCATAAGAAACCTTGAAGTCCATGGTAACAGAGAAAGGAAGAAAGATACTCTGTCCAAGGGAGTACAGTCTTAAAGGAGGCTGTCACAAGGAGAAAAGGGAAGGGCATTTTAAGCAGGGGAAGAGCCTTTACAAGGCCACGGTCATGGGAAGATGTGAACCATTAGGGACCAGTGAGTGTTTACAGTATGAGAAGGTGAAAAGCACTCTAGGTATGGACAAGCAGGGGAGACTCTAACAGGATAGTATGGATCTTGATTTGTCACTAAGTCATTTCAACTTTATTTCATAGGCAACAGGGAACTGGTGGAAACTTTGAAATCTACCTTTGAGAATATCTAGTATTGGGCAGATGCTTATTCAACTAATACTTCCTGAGGACCCAGCCTGTGCCCAAGAGTGTGCTAAAAAAAGATTGTCACAGTTAAGAATTGTGACAGTCTAAGCAGTGAAAGACAAAAGTAAGGTGGTAACCAGTGAATGTGTACAGAAATAACTGGTCAACAAGATTTGAGATTAAAAAAAAAAAAAAACAAACCAAAATGAAAACCCAAGAATTTGGTGACAGGTTAGATTGAAGAAGCAAGGAAAAAGAAATTTGTAATGTTTGGGAGCAGAGAGACTGTTAGGGATGGGATGTTTGTGTCCCCCTCCTCCCCGAATTCATATGTTGGAGCTCAATCCCCAATGGGATGGTATTGGGAAATGAGCCTTTTGGGAGATAATTAGGTCATGAAGATAGAGCCTCATAATAAGATTAGTGACCTTATAAGAAGAGACACAGAAGAGACAGTCTCTCCCCCATGTAAGAGTACAGAAAGAAGGTATCCATCTACAAAATAGAAGGAGGTTTCTAGCCAGAAACAGACCATGTGGGCACCCTGATTGCGGACTTCCAGCCTCCAGAACTGTGAGATGTAACCATTTCTTGTTTAAGCCACCCAGCCCCTGTGGTATTTTGTGAAAGCAGCTAGCACTGACTAAGACAGAGACTGTTGGATGATGATTCTACTGGAAAGGGCAGGGGGCAAAGGATGCCCCCACCCAAATGGTAGTCGATGAGCCCATCCAGAGGGAGCAGGAGAGTGAAAATGTATGCAATCCAATGGTGCGACGTGGGGGGCAGTCAGTGGAGGAGGTGCAGTAGCCATGAAGGAGCTGAACTAGGGTTCAAAGAAAGAATGAAGGGGTCTGAGATGAAAGAGGTGACCAGTTGTTTTATATGCAAGAAAGAGGTTAGATAGAACTGAAGGACTGAGGTTTAGGGCTTTCGTGAACATGTGGACACAAGGCTTTTGCTTATATAATAGGAAGTTGTGGTGAAAATAGAGAAGGAATAAATTGGAGTTCCCTTTAAATTGTATTGTATTAGTGGAAAATAATTGTCAAAAATCTAGAGGGAAAATAAAACAGTGCTGGGGTTTTAAGTACCAGGAATCAGTAAAAAAAAAAAAAAAAAATTTCTCAATCTTTGAGGTAGTTGTCCCTCCATATGTGGTTGTGTGTGGAGGCTGTTCTGACAGGTGAGAAGAAAGAAAATGTTCAAGGAAGAAGAAAGCTAAAGAGCCAGCCAGTGTAGACAGAAAAGTGGCTAGAAATGATCAAACAGCATGTGGGGTCCCTCCCTAGGGTTGGGGTCATGGTCAGGAGCAGCTTACCTACCTAGGGAGAAGCATGATTTGACTTGAGTTTTGGCTACGTGATCATGTAGGCAAAAAGGAAAGTCCAGAAATTCACTTTATCCAATGACAACTGGACCTTTGGTATTTGATTCCAGAAACTCTTCTCAGAGACCAACCAGCCAGACACAAATCCACATTTTCCTATATTTAGAAAACAAAGGATCAAGAGTCAAACAAACAGAGCAGTCCAGTCTTTTCAACCATCCAGGACAGCAACGTCGTTTTACTTTTTATATTTTCATGAATAAGATGTTGTTTTCAAACTGCTCTTTGCATGTGAAACCAGAATAGCAGTTTAGACAGTTCCCTCAGAAACCGAGCGTAATAAAATGGTTTCAGTCTCGTGTCCTGGGTGTATGTGCATATGCAGTCTAAAAGGTGAGATGGCCCATACCCGGCTGCAAACTGACGGTGGTTACATAGATTAATGTAAGTGCTTAGAAAACGACTCAGAAGAAATCATGCCAGACAGAGAGAGAGAGCAGGGCTTCACTGTGGGCCAAGCAGGGGAGGGAACTGAAATTAAGGCTGACGCGCAAAAGGCACTTCAGTTTTACCTGCAATGTTGTTTTTTTACCATATAAATGTATTACTTTTAGATTTAAACCATTAATTTAAAAAATTATGGAAAAATCAACCCCAACAAGATGTTCCCAATTATTCTGGGGGAGATCCAAAAATGGTTACCATCCAGAAGAGGGCTAGGCAGACAGGATACAAGTAATGGAGAGATGAGTGCTTGGTATTTACCAGATGCTTAAATACAATGAATGCTTCCAATAAATTGGAATCTTTTAAGTTGGCCATCAGGGCTGTCTTAAGAATAATTTAGTCTTTATTCCTTTGCCTTTGAGGTGCCCATATTTCTTCAAACAGCTGTTCTGTGAACTAGAAAGATGGTTTTATCTTTGCAAATGTCCTTTACATCCTAATAACAAACATCAAAAATGGTAGTTCTGACCCTTATTATTAGTCAAGTGACAGTGCTAGAAGCTATAATTCAAAGGGTTGGAGAATGTGCAGACAATAAGGAACAGGAGGATGTCAGACCCAAGGTCTGCAGAGACCACATGGTGACCAGAAGAGCTCACATCTACGCTTACCCTCCACGTGGTAACTGGTGAGGTCTGGGCACAGAGCCTCTGGGGGTGGGGGGAAGAATGGAACTCCAAATGTCTTATGGATCCTTGAAAATAAGATCTACCACTTCCTGTTAAATATGTGACAGGATTAATATGTTAATTGTTGAAAATTAAAGGTGGAATGTTGAAATTATATATGTGAATTTGGTAGCAATAAACTGGAAAAAGCTTGAAGAAAAAAAAAAAAGAAGAAGACTTGACAGATAGTCCATGGGAGACGCACAAGAAGATTCCTGAGCAACAAAAGGACCTCAGTGGAGCTTATTGGGGGAGAATTTGCAAGGAGACAAATCAGCCTTTCTTAACTTCCCCTGTTGGGAACCTACTGGGTAGCTCTGGAGCAGGAAAGTAGACTGAGCTTCCACTCATGGCTGGAAATGCATGAACACCCAGAAGAAGAACAAGGAAATGAACATTAACACGTCGCCAAAATGGGTGGTCATGAGGTTCTGGGACCGGGGACTAGGGCTGAAGAACTGGGAGGACAGATGAGGAAGAAGACAAATATGTCTTGTAATGAGAGAAGAGTGTTGTTGGTGGAAAGAGACCAGAACAGGAAGGTAGACAAGGTTCATTTTCCGTGCCTCCTAACCTATCGTGTCCCTGAGGGGAGGAGCTAATTCTCATTCATTTTTTTACTTATCACAGCATTTGCTCAATAAATGCTTTTAGTATCTGAGTGAACCAATTCATGGGAACAGTTATGTCACCAGATGCTCTTGAGGGCAGGCCCTGTGTCCTGGGACTAATGCACCAAACATGCCTGGGAAAGGTTGAAGAAGTCTACAGGTATGCCAACAGCTACTGATTGGACAAATGAACTGGGTCTTTCTGAGCTCTAATTTCTTCATCTAAAAATGAAAACCACAAGACTGACTCCCATTCCCAAGAAGGGATGAGGCACACATTATAATACCAGACAAGTTCGCTCTTAAAATTTGCCAAACCAACTCTTGGGTATATTCATTTAAATTCCTCAGTGGGTAGCTGATTCCCTATGGCTAATACTGTATTCAGTCGTGGAGGGAAATGAGTCACGCAGATGGAATCATAAATACACACACACACACACAACTTAGCCATAGCTTTTTTTTTTTTGTAACTTTTTATCTTCTCGAATGCTCCTCAATTCTGCCTCTCCCCCGTCCCCCCCGCCCCCGCCTTAGACTCCACTCCATACCACAGTTGCTCCTTGGACCAAAGACCCATGACAAATTCAGAACAGTTACCTGGGTTGGCTACTGCGCAACAGGTGGTTACAAACCATTCCATGGTGCTCACTGAGCCGGCACGAAGAAGCTAATTAAAGCAGTCAGGAAGATCGTTTATATAAAAATGAAAATGTAAACATGGTCTTCATTGGATAGAGTGATTAGAAACTACAGTTGTTTGTTTGCTGTCAGGTCTGTCTGGGCTTTGTCAAAATCCCGACACGTGGCATAACCTCCCACTAATCAAAAAAAGAAGAAAACAGACCCAGAAAAGAAAAAGAAGAAGAAAAATCTAAGTAGGAAAACAGACATAGAAAACTTTCGTCTTTCCAAGTGGGAAAAAACCATTCCACTTGTTTTTCTAGAACAAGTGTGATCTGTGTTTGGACAAAGTCTGGGCTCCTCCGTTTACCTTGACAGACTCTCTCTCTCTCTCTCTCTCTCTCTCTTCACTCTGAAGCCCTCAGGCTTGGGACGTGCCGGCAGCTCCAAGCAGGAAAGGGAGCCATGAGGATGTAGGCAAAAGAACAGAGTTCATGGTAATCATGTTGACAACCCTGCATGCTTTCTGTAGAGGAAGGCTAAGCTCTGGCTTCTTGTGTATGTCTAGGGTGTCATTGACGGGGAGGCCACGTGATGGCATTGGCCCTCGAGGTATTATGTACAACTGTAAGTTACTTTTTCTGAAATGGACACTTGTAAATTTAGACCGCTTAAATAGCTAATGGAGAAAATAACACACAATATGGGATCATGGCAAATGCATGGAGGGACATATTGGAAAAAAATATGTATTCTTCAGGCTTCTGCTCCACTTGATTTATTATGGATATGCTGCCTTATAAAATAAAGCTTGGAAATAGGATAACTCTGCCTCTAATCTGGAACAGTTCCTTGTATCAAGCATGTACACAAGAGTGGTGTGCTTTTTTAAGGAAAAGAAGAGAGAAAGAAAAAATAGATGATTTTTTTAACCGTAAAAATGGCTCATTATACCTATGGATGCAATTCGTGTATGAAGATTGCCATAGACGTTCTTGTTATTGATTTACTTTTGTTCTGATTACACAAGGCATTGAGCTGAGTGTTTCTTTCTTTGTTTAAATGTGGCACCTGCTTATGGGCCAAGTATTTCCTTAATATGATTCAGACCAGCTTGACGTTTAAAAATAAATGCCTTGGATCTGAATATCAGAAAAGTATTACAGGAAATTCAAGAAAAACAAAACAACAACAACAAACTAGAAGTCACAAGAACGCAATATGCAGCATGGACAGGGAACAAGGATGAAAGGAGGGCCAAGGACAGTGCTTTCCTTGTCTTAATGATAGAGCAAGCAAGAGTAGGAGGGTTCCATGCCACCTGATTGCTGGGGAGTATCAATTCCTCCAACTGTCTCCCTCTCTCCTCCATCCTCTCTGTTCCCCAGACATTTCTAGGTACCAGCATGGGATGAGAAGTGGAAAGAGAGGGCAAAAAGCAAAGGATTGAGCTCATACACATGAAATTCACCACTAGTGATAATAGCAAACATTCATATACTCATGGCAGCCACCCCTTGAACGCTTTACATAGAACAACTCAATGAATTCACACAACAATCCCATGACTACTCCCATTTTACAGATGAGGAAGCTGAGTCACAGAAAGATCAAAAGCATTTTAAGGGCAACCATCAGGTGGTTAGCCTCAGACCGCACCACTCGGCTGCTACAGCGAGAAGACAAAGGATTTGGGACTAAGTGACTTCCAAATTCCCTTCTGCATGCTCAGCCTCTGTTTCTATACCACACTGGAAGTAGGAATTCTCCATGTGGGTACCCAGTACCTAGCAGGGTGCTTTGGCCATGCACAGACTCAATAAATACTGGTTAAATGAAAAGATGTTTCATGTCCATTTATAGTGGAAATCTTCAGAATATTTTAAGTCCATAAAACCACAACATCCTAATCTGGTTAGCCTTGCAATACCCTGATGTTTGCCTGCATGCAGCCTGGAAAGGAACTTACACCACTCCCCTACATTTCATTGCGAAAGTAATTTAAAGATCACCTCTCTTTCTCAAAATAACAAGCAGTCCGGAGTAGAGGTAGATTTCCCACCTGTCCCTAAACTACAAATCGCCCCCAGTGTATCAGAGAAAAAAAAAATGTGGCACAGGGAGGAAATGAACCGAGACAACATCATTTACAGCAACCGGAAGGAAAAACACACGTACAGACGCTACTCACATTCTACGTGTGTGGTTGCCCAGTAGGGAAATGCTTGCAGCTGCCTTGAGAAGCAAGTCTGGTGGCTGCAGCAAGACAGAAGCAGAATCATGAGGCAAGACTGAGCTGCCGCCTCCCACCTGCCTGGTCAGAGAGAGGGGGAGAACACCAGGGACCACCTGATGACCCAGCAACAGTGGTCCTGCCCTGGGTGAGTTCCCAGACACTTGCTGGGGCCTGAGGGTGTGGGGAGACTCACTCAGACTCTGACTTCCTGAGATGGTGTCAGACATCCGTTAGCGTTCCCCACTGTTGGTAACCCCTTAACTGGAGCCAAGAGGGACTCAGCATGCTCCAAAGGAGAAAAGAGGGACCCCGGGTTTCCTTCAAGTTGATCTGTAGGCACAGGCTTTAATGCAAGCTAAATGCTACACGATTCTGGTTTTTGAATCATCTTGGGTAGGTGCTTCCTGGTGTAGAAGCTGCCTGGCTCCTCCCCCTTGCTGCCCTCCTCAGAGAGCGTACCTATGATAACCTTGTGCCTTGGCTTTCCCTAAATGATTTCAGTACTTCCCAAATGTGGGCTGTCATTTATACTTGACGGCGGATTCGAGTCATTTATAATGTCATTTTCAGGTCCTCTGGGAATGATCCCTGAGGGGGCAAGAAACCATGATTGAGTATTGGACTCATTGTGTCCAGCCCTGAAGACCTTGTCCTTAGCATAATCTCTAAGGGGTCGGGAGCATTCCACTTAGTCAACGGGGCCACCCCAATAGCTTTGTCATCCTTCCTTTTCTCAATATTTACTAAGTCACATCACTCATTCATTCATTCGATTGCCTTTCTTCAACAAAGGGTTTTTATCTTGCTGAAATTATTTCAGAATGAAGAACATATGCAACTTGAGAGCCTTCCCCCTATTTTTTTTTATTTTCGTATTTATTTATTTATTATTTATTTTATTTTGATTTTTCCCCTATGCCAGTGATGAGAGTTGAGAGTGGGTGCTCTGGTCTCCTCAACTCCTGCTTCAGGAGCCCCCTCCTCTTCCCCCAGAAGCTGGTTCCCACTAGAAGTGGGTGCAAAAAGCAGTTGCCCATGACAGGACTCTGGGAACCAACCAAGTGGTTTTCCTCCTTGTTTCTGCTTCCTTCCAAGTTTGGGAGGAAATTCCTCCCCATTTTCAAGGACATTCCTGTTTTAAGAATGGGTCAATGGGGAGCAGTGGAGAGAGAAGGATGGGAAATCAGCTTTGAAAAAAAAATAGGATGTTCTCAGTCAAATAAATTCAAATAAATTCAGTTGCTCTTGGGGAAAAAAAGAAATTAGCTTTGAGGTGGTGCTCTATTTTTCATTAATTAATTAATTCATGTATTTAACACCTATATCCTGAGTTTTCACTGTGTGGCAGCTACTTTTAAGTCAAACCTTACACAAGATGAAGCAAAATTGATGTTGTCCTGCTTCCAAAATGCTTACAGTCCAGGGGAGAAGCAGATGTTAATTACTAATTACCAGAATGTGATAAGGATCAGAACATATTGTGGGGGAAGCTGATCTCATCTGGGAAGCAGAGAGGTTTCTAGAAGGAAGGTGAGACTAGAACTGAAAAAGGTGTAGGAGTTCACAAGTCTATGCTCCAGGCAGAGGGAACAGCGGAGACCATTTCCTGAGGTAGGCGATTGCAGAATTACCTGGCAAAAAAAGCCAGTGCAATAGGAGGGATGTGGGGAGTGGCTCAAAACAAGGCCAAAGTTTCAGCATAAAACATGCTGCTGACTCTAAGAGCTATGCAGAAGGTAGAGGTGTCGTGGTCTGATTTGCATCTCTCAGAAATTCCTTTCGATAGGTGTGGAGAATGGATGGTGTGGCCCCTCCCATCCATTCTCCACAGCTAGCGGGGAGACCAATGAGAAGGTGGGTGAATTCGGCCAAGCAAGCCTATCTGTGTGAGCACAGCCAAGAGTGGTGGCAGCAGAGAGAGGATCACACAGATTTAAAAGTCATCTAGAAAGGAAAATCGACAGTGCTTGGTGGTGGACAGGAAAGGAGAACAGGGGAGGGGGCTGTATCAAAGGTGACCCCCAGTTTCCTGGTTTGCACATCCAAATGGATCTTGATGTTGTCGATCACAGAGACGGGTGAAGCTGGTGGGGACCAGGCCCAGGTTAGTTTAGTTCTAGAACTGAGCCAGAGGCAGACGTCAGCCCGGCAGTCAACACTGACCAATATCTAGAGCTCCAAACAGAGCTTTGAGATCCTTGGCGTAGAGTTGGTAATTGCCGCCATGTGTATGGGTGATATACACCTGAGGGAGGGTATCCAATGACAAAGCAGGAGGGTGGCTTAGAATTGAATCCCAAGGAAGAAGTGCCTGGGTGGCTCAGTCGGTTGGGTATCCAGCTCTTGATTTCAGCTCTGGTCATCATTTCAGGTTCGTGAGATCAAGCCCAGTATCAGGCCCTTGCTCAGCATAGAGTCTGCCCCAGATTCTCTCTCTCCTCTCTCTCTCCCCCGTCTTCCCTCCTGCTTGTGCTCTCTCTCTCTCAAATAAATAATATATATAAATATATAAATATGTTTTTATATAAATACATTTATATAAATATAAATATTTATAAAATTATAAAATATAAAATTTATAAATATATAAATATAATCTTAAAAAAAAGAGAATTGAATCTCAAGGAATTCTAACATTTAAATAGAGATAGAGGAGAAGGGTCCCTTCAAGGAGACTGGGAGGGTTCCATGAAAAGTCAAATGCAAAATTACCATATGACCCAGCGCTTCCATCCAAAAGAACTGAAAACAGGGACTCAAATAAATACATGTACACATACTTTCATAGCAGCACTAGTCACAACAGCCTAGGAGAGGAGACAGCTTGCCTCTCCATCAGCAGGTGAGTGGGAAGGCAAATTGTGGTACATCCATACAATGGAATATGATTCAGCCACAAAAAAAAAAAAAAAAAAAAGGAAGTACAGATACCTGCTACAGCACCGGTAAGTCTCAAAAACACTATGCTAAAGTGAGGGCACCTGGGCAACTCAGTAGGTCAAGCGTCTGTCTTTGTTTCTAGTCATGATCCCAGAGTCCCAGGATCAAGTCCCCTGTGGGGCTCCCTGCTCAGCGGGGAGCCTGCTTCTTCCTCTGCCTGCGGTTCCCCCTGCTTGTGCTCTCTTGCTCTCTTTCTCTCTGTCAAACAAACAAACATGGGACGCCTGGGTGGCTCAGTCGGTTGGACGACTGCCTTCGGCTCAGGTCATGATCCCGGAGACCCTGGATCGAGTCCCGCATCAGGCTCCCAGCTCCACGGGGAGTCTGCTTCTCCCTCTGACCTTCTCCTCGCTCATGCTCTCTCACTGCCTCTCTCTCAAATAAAGATATAAAATCTTAAAAAACAAACAAACAAACAAATCTACCTTAAAAAACAAAACAGAACACTATGCTAAAGTGAAAGAAGCCAGACACAACAAGTACACGATTCCCTTTGTGTGAAATACCCAGAATGGGTCAATCGGTAGAGACAGGATGCTGATTGGTGGCTACCGGGGGTTGGGGGAGGGGAAAATGCGGAGCAAGGGCTTCTTGCGTCTGGGATTGCCTTTTGGGGTAACAAAAATGCTTTGGATCTAGGTAGAGGTAGAACTGTGAAATATTGGATGTCGCTGAATGGTCCTCTAAAATATCTAATGGATGTTATGTGAATTTCACCTCCATGCTGAAAGAGAAGAGGAGGCAGGTGTAACCAGAGGCATAGAACACAGGCTCTGTGTGACTTTGGGCAAGTGAAGGAGCTCGGTTTCTTCTTTCTCTGTATGTAAATGAGGGGAACTAACTCTCTTGGAATGCTCTGGTAAGGATTAAACAGGACAGGTTTTGTTTTTGTTTTTGTTTTTAAGTTTCTAGCAGAGGGAAGGTGTAGTAAAAAAAAAAAAAAAAGTAGATCTTTTTAGCCTCATCAGGACTGAACTAACTTATTCTTCTCCTCCTCCTTCCCTTTCTTCTTTCTCCTCCTCCTCCTCCTCCTCCTCCTCCTCCTCCTCCTCCTTCTTCTTATTCTTCTTCTCCTCCTCCTCCTCCTTCTTTTCATAGTTAAGGGGATGACAACTCCTTTAATTCGTCTTCCTTAAAAACTGCTCACCTCTTTGGGACATCCCTTTGTTCCCCCATTTTTTCATTCTTTATTTAAATTCAATTTAGTTTATATATACCGTATTATTAGTTTCAGAGGTAGACTTTAGTGATTCATCAGTTGCATACTGTTGGGTCCATGGTCAAAGGAGCAAGACTGATACAAAGCAAAGGTCAAGCAAAGCTTTATTTCACGCCAAGCATCGAGAATCAAACTGACAGGCCAGGGCCATCTCTTGCAAAGAGGCGACCTCTCTCTGCTTTACAGACTAGCTTTTAAGGGCAAAGGCCATGTGGTTGGGCCTGGCCACACACAGGTGACCAATGAGATTGTAACACAGAGAAAGCTGCACAGTCCTGCTAGGTCACACGTAAGTGACCGATTGAATTACAGTTTACCCTATAGTAGACATTTGAACCAGCCTATCACCTTGGTCAGAATTGGCACCCAAAGGGCGGGGCCCATACTCCTTGGTAGCTAGGGAGACAGTATGCGCCCCCACTGATTGGATACCTCCACCTGGCCTGACCCACTCTTGTATTTGGGCTTTGTTACCTGAGACTAGTTTCTGGGACTTGTTTTAAGTAAGTCCCCTAGGGAAAGAGGGTCAGGGACAGTTTAAGTTTTACTGTATAAACAACAAGGCCATTATTTAACCGGACGGAATCACTCTGGCTAAATTGGCCCTTACACATACAACACCCAGTGCTCATTCCATCAAGTGCCCTCCTTCATGCCCTCAACCCAGTCCTTGCCCACCTCCCCTCCAGCAACCCTCAGTTTGTTCCCTAGAGTTAAGAGTCTCATACGGTTTGCCAGGACTAGACTACCTTCTAACAGCCTGAATCTTTATCTCAAGATCTGAGAGCTTTCTCTAAGCCGGGCAAAGCCCCTGTAATTGCCTAAAGGTGAATGAAAATGCCCAGAAACTAATTCTCCAATGGGCCATAAATATCTCAGCTCTCTCAGGCCTGAATGGAATAACTCTGAGACAAGCCTTTTACCTTTGTCCCAAAGTTTTCGCGTGAGCTCAAGCTCAGTTGCCCACAGTGGTAGCTGGCTCGATAACGCGCCTTTAGTGTGCCCTTCCCTTCTCGCTGCTTCTCCCCCAACCCTGATCCCTGTCAAGGTGTCCTGGGATCATTTGTTAAACTACATGCACTTGAATCTGAGTCAGGGTCTGCTTCTGGTGAAATCGAAGACAACCTGCTAAACAGCACTGTGGACACTCAGGCCATGTCATCCCCTGTTCCCTATTTAATCTTAGACATCTGCATTTTGATCTCTCTCATATCCATTCAAGGTCCTCCTCATTGCCTTCTGAGATCCCGCTTAGACAAAGGACCCAGGGACTACCATGGAAGAGCTCCGTTTTTTTTTTTCCCCTTAAGTTTTCGTTTTTAAGTTATTATGCCTGAGTTTTCACGTCCGAGAGACCACCAAAGAGCCAACGCCGATGTAATCACATGAGGGTTTATTTGACAAGCTTAAGCTTGGGCCCAAGTATACCTGATGCAGCAGAGTAGGGACTTGGACCCCGAACCAGATGACAGTCAGAGTTTTTAAAGGCAGAGTGGGGGTGGACTCGGCAGTGGGTGAGGACAAAGGGGATATTTAGAAGGGCTATCAAGGTAAAGAAGACTGTCAGGATATTGGAGTCCTGGTTATTATCAAGCCAAGGCCGTTTTTCCCTCAAATGAGGCACTAACATGAAGACAGTTGGGAGTTTCCTGGTAGAATGTCACATTCCTCCTATCAAGCATCCTTGTTAGTGAGAGCGGGAGGGGAGCAGGTGGAGAGGGGGGTGCAAGGTGCCAGCTTTTGCTTTGTCAAGATGGCTGTACTTATGTCAGGCTAGACTCGAGGTGGGTACAGCCTTGTTTTTCTTGGCCTCCACAAAGTATCTCTACATCTAACATGGGGCTCGAACTTGTGACCCTGAGATCAAGAGTCGCATGCTCCAACGACTGGGCCAGCCGGCGCCGCAGGAAGAGCGCCTTTACACTTCACATGTCCTCTACAGAGCTGTGCCGTGTCTTACCACAAGCCCTCTCCATTGGCTTTCTGCTCATCAGTCTCCTTGCAATTCATCTGATCAAAATTTACAAACTATGGGGCACCATATGATAATTTTACATGGTACACGATATAGAGATATGACCTAAAATCATGCTGAGTCACCAGACTTTGTCATGGAAAATGTTTCCATTTTCACTCTTCTGAGCCTCTGATTTTGGTCTTATCTTAACATTCTCTAACCATTGACCATGTATCATTTTCAACAAAAAGAAAGTGGGCCTTGGGCTATGAGCCATCGGCAGGCAATGCTCGTGAACTAAAATTTAACAGGATGGTTTCGCTTTCCCACATCTATTTTTCATGATTACCTTCTATGAACCTTAATGACACTGGTTATTTATCTGCAGGAGTGGTATAAATTATCTTCTACTATAAACATATTTAAGTTAAAAAAACACTGAGTCGAGCAAACTGAGGGTTGTTGGGGGATGGGGGGTGGGAGAGGGTGGCTGGGTCATGGACATTGGGGAGGGTATGTGCTTTGGTGAGAGCTGTGGATTGTGTAAGACTGATGATTCACAGACCTGTACCCCTGAAGCAAATAATACATTATATGTTAATAAAATTTTTTTTAAAAAGTCACGTTACTCATTGCACTGGCAACACACCCGATAGCAGACGCTGGAAGGTAGGACTTTGAGAGAAGACTGGCAGAGCTTCTCTAGAGTAGTTGCTCCCCAGGGTCACAGCTGTGTCTCATTACACCCAGCACCTGCCCTGTGAGTGATGCATGGCCAGGAAGGACGGGGACATCCTAGGTAGGTGGTAACACACCATCCTTAGCTGTACTTTTTTTTTTTTTTTTTAAAGAGAGATTGAGTGGGGGTGTGAACAGAAAGCAAGTGCAGAAGGAAAGGGAGAGAGAGTATCCACACCCAGCACAGAGCCCGACAGGCAGGGATTGATGGATGATCTGAAGACCCTGAGATCATGACCTGAACCGAAATGAAGAGTCCGGTCACTTACCCAACTAAGCCACCTAGGCGCCCCCTGCTGATTGTTGATCATTCCAATAAACAACTTTAGTGAGCACACAATGGTTCCCAAATGTCCAGGCGGTGATGGGAGACAACATGAAACTGACCCACCGCAAGGCTCCATTACAAACATGGCGGCTCTGCCCTGAGGAAGCAAATCAGGGGTTCAGAAGTCACTCAGCAATGGTGAAAGGAGGTGCCAGTGCCTCCGTGTTCTTCTTCACATTCGCTTCAGATAAGAAGCATTGGCTCATGGAGGACTATAATTCAAAGAACTCTCTAATTTTTTTTTTAAGATTTTATTTATTTATTTGACAGAGATCACAAGTAGGCAGAGAGAGGGGCGAAGGAGGCTCCCTGCTGAGCAGAGAGCCCGATGTGGGGCTCGATCCCAGGACCCTGAGATCATGACCTGAGCCAAAGGCAGAGGCTTAACCCACTGAGCCACTCAGGCACCCTCTCTCTTTAATTTTTATAAGCAGCTGTTATTCCCTGAGCCTCTCCCTTCCTTTCCCAAGGAGGATAAATGAGGATTAATAACCCAGGTAAATTTCACTTTAGAAAAATTTTAAAATATTGTGAAATGTTTCCTACCACAAAGAAGTACCTGTTATGTAGACATATATTCTAAATCATAATAGAAATAAAACAAATGCCTGTTTACCTGTTGCTCACCTTACTGACCCTTGAAGCCTGATCTATACCCCTTATGAATTGTACCCATTTCTATCCACGTCCCCCCGCCAAGGGACCTGCTATCTTAAATTTTGTGTCAATCACATTCCCTTACTTTTCTTTGGGGATCTGGCCTCATATGTATACAAATATCATTGGTGTATGTGTAATTTATGCATAAATGTGTTTCTATAAAAATTAACATATATAATTTGCATACTGTATATGCAATTTATTTGTGTCTGTTTGGGAACTTGAAACTAATACAATCCTACCAAAGATGTTCTTCCATGTCTGGCTCTTTGGCTCAGCATTGTTTCTGAGGGTTATCCATGTTGATTCAAATAGGCATTGAGTTATTTTGATGGCTGTACAGCATTCTGTGTAAACATATGATCATCTATCATTTCTATACATTGACAAAGCTGGGTAATTGCCAAAGATGAAGGCTCAGAGTATAATTTCAGGAAGGCACATGCTCCCCAAATTTCTCTCTCTCTCTCTCCCTCTCTCTCTCTCTCTCTCTCTTGCACAAAATGCTACCAGCCTCTGCCTTCAGCTCATGTCATGATCCCAGGGTCCTGGGATGGAGCCCCACATCAGGCTCCCTGCTGAAGCAGGGAGCCTCTTCTCCTTCTCCCTCTGCCGCTCCCCCCACTTGTGCTCTCTGGCTCTCTCTGTGTCAAACAAATGAATAAAAATCTTAAAAAAAAAAAACAACTACCACCCAGCAGAGGTGTGCAGCTTTGCTGCATATTAGAAACAGGTTTTAACTGGGGATAAGTGGTAAATGAAGTAGAGAACTGAGAGCCAGAAGGAAAAAGACATCAAAGGAGGAAAGGGGCCTTGAGTGGAGGGAAGAAAGAGATAAAAATCACCCTCAGAGATAAAATGTACTCCCACACAAGAATTGTGCTTGCTGTGGGCACAGTTAGAAGGCTTCTCTTCTCCATGTCCACTTCTCCTACCGCATAAACCCTTGGTGGAAGTCTCTATTTGAATACTTACTCTGTAAATTCATCCTTTCCCAGGTCAGCAAATGGGCTCTGTGACTGCTAATCACTTTGCTGGATCCTGAAGAGAACCAAATTTCATACCACGCTCCCCTGGAGGCTTCCTGCTGATATATTTTTAGAATCATTTTCCCTTAATGTATAGGGGACCCGTTAGCGACCACACAATCATCAAATGATAGAGTGTCCGTGAACCTTCTGTAAGCTTTGGCTAGTTTCCACGATGGAAATTCCCCACCCCCAGCTTCACTCATAAAGAGTGGAAATATTTAGAGGAAGCGATACTATTAATGGCTCCACATAACCATGGGAAGTATTTTCCCCTAAAACCACAGTAGTAAGTTGGTACCTCCCGTAACACCATCACAAAATGGCGTTAGCAAGCACAGGGTTCTCTTGGCACCTGTTTCTCTAGAGAGAAGCTGTACAGGTGCTTTGCATCACAAGAGAAATGAAACATTGAGGAGCTAATGCTCTCTGGCCCTCCACCAGAGTGGAAAAGTTGAAGCCAAAAGCTCTCTAAGGTTGTGTCGCTGGTCTGGTTTTGGTGGCTGCGGGGTCTTGGTGGGTGAGAATGGTCTCGGTAAATAAGATATAGTGATTGATTCATTGAAAGAATAAAAGATTAGGGCATAGTGAATGAGTCAATGTTCTTTAGAGAAACAGGACCAACGGCAGGTGAGCATGTATGTCTGTATACAGAGAGTTTTATTTTAAGAATTTGGCTTATGCATTTATGGAAGCTGGCAAGTTCAAAATCTGCAGAGTAGGCTAGAGACCTGGGAAAGAGCTGCTGTTGCAGCTGAGTGCAAAGTCAGTCTGCTGGCAGAATTCTCACAGAGGGGGATCAGCCTTTTTCTCTGAAGACTTTCAACTGATTAGATGAGGCTCACCCACATTATAGAAGAAGGTTATCTGTTTTACTCAGAGTTAACTAATTTAAATGTTAATCTTACCTAACAAATAACTTCATAGTAACATCTAAAATAAGGTTTGAAAATAATTTAAAAAAATATGTTTTGATCAAATATCTGGGTTTCTTGGTCTTGCCAAGTTGACACATAAAATTAACCATCACAGATACCGTATCTCATTTCAGAAAGTATGTTAGTTATTTACTCAACATCTGTTAAGGGACCCCTATGGGCTGGCACTGTGCTAGGTTTTGAGGATTTAGCAGTGAAGCTAAATGGACAAAATCCCCATCTTTAAGGAATTCATATATAAAAGATGTCTTAGTAATTAAAATCACTTGTAGGTTTTATGCCCTCAAGAAGCAATGCAAACACAACACAAGTCAATCAAATGGAATTTTCCTTGATAATATCATATCGGGATATAATGAGGTGTGTCTTCATGGACCTCATGGTTGACAAGAGACCTCAGATATAAATTATACAATGACTTTAAACACATTTCCACAATTATACACAACACTCTATCCAATATACAGCTTTCAAAAGCACATCCAGTTCAGTAAGGAGTGACAAATTGCATACCGATGTATTTAAAACAAAATGACCAAGGCACATTGTACACAGTTATTTGATTTTTTTCATAATTTCTTTATTTTTATGGCAAGATGGATAAAAGAACCACTTCATCAGCGTGTTCTGATTTGAGAAGCATTGATTGGAAAGACAGGACTATTTGATGGTGCTTGTTTCTTTGGTTGCTTTATTTACTTTATTGGCCTCTGATTTCATTGTGTTTTTAGTGTCTTGTCTGATGCAAGGGCAGGCATTATAGAAAAAGGCATTAGTTCATACTGTTTGGAACCGAGAATCCATCTTTTTTTTTTAATGATGAGGTTATCCGAGCCAGCTTGCTCAGTGTGATGATATGTGGCCCCGGGCATGTGAAGGTCACGTGCACAACTTACGCTCTAGGAGAGCATTAGTATTTTCCTAAGATATCCAAGTGCCACAAAGCTAGGGCTAATAATCCAATCAAAGTTTGTGGTAAGGGCTGTGGAAAAGACACAAGGATACATACTACAGATGGGTGCACTTCAGAGAGCGGAATTTTACTAAGGATCGCATCACCTGTCATCTCTACCATGGACACCCCACTCTCAAGAAGCTTACACCTGAGTTAAGGAGAAAATATACATTTGCAAAACAAAAATCACATTTGCAAAGCCGCTAAATGGCTTCCATGATGCACCCCTAAATGGCCAAGCGAGCCCCCAGCTCATGACTTGTGCGCTGGAAGGACCTGTCAAGGCTTACCTGCGAGGCTCCCCCCTCCCTCAGCTCTCAGTTCACGGGTCACCTTATCACGCTGCCCTCCCTTCCCACGTTATATAAAATAGCCACATACCCGCCTCGGACACCCACTCTGTTACCTGCACTTACCACCACCCGGCATAGTAAATACCGGTGCATTTGCTTGATTTTCTCTTTCCTTCCCCCTGAAAGGCCAGCTTGGTCGGGGAAGGACTTAGTTCTGTTCAGTGCTGCATCTCTGGCCCTCGGTAGGGGCATAATAAATATCTGTGGAGTGGATAAACAAATGATAAGTGAGGGACTCACCAATTGAGTGTTAGAGGCCAATGCCATTACTGTCCAGGAGAAGAGCTCTTTAAGTCAGGAAGCCCGCTCAGGAGGGCTGAGGCTCAGATGGGCCATATGGAAGAAGAAGAAACAGAGAAGCATGAGGAGATTGTGAAGGGAAGAACATGTGGTCTGAGCCAAGACGCAAGGTGGCTGTGCCCCAGGAGACTTCCAGGGACCCATGAGCTGCTCCCGTTGACTTACAAGGTCGTTGGAGGGCAGACTCGGAGGCACCCCTCTGGCCCATTGTCCCTCGTGAGAGGCCAGAAGCCCACCCTCTTGGCCTGCACATGCTGTGGGCAGAGACAGATTTCTCCCCAGGAAAGCACATTTGGTTCTCCTCCATTTTTCGAATAACAGCCTGATTGAAAAACACAGTTCAAGTCAATATAGCCGAGCAAAGAGTATTTTTGGCCCAAACATTTTGCAGAGAAATGTGGCCGGCTGCTTGTTTCAGCCGTAGGGAAAAGTCGGGAATGTTTTCACATAATACCTTACCCCTAAGCGAGTGCACCGTGGGCCCTCCCAGGTTCCTGCTGGGAGGACTGAGTGGCAAAATGTGTCTATTTCACAGTTAAACAAAATGTTGGGTAGAGAGAAGTTTTTACATCCCTGAGTTAATGCTCCAGCAAGCAGCAATATTGGTCTTGTCCATGTCCTATTTTCTCCCTGCTGAATAATTTATTTCTTAATAGCAGAGAACAGCTACCCGACCCTACACTCTCTATTTGACTTCAACCCAGTGTGTGTTTCTTTCGTCTGTGGTGATTCAAAATGTAGTTGTGCAGGATATTGAAAATATGAGCAGAGTCTGAATGTCCATCAGAAGGATCTTTTTTATAATTTGGGAACTCACACTTTGGAATACCATGCCACTATTTAAAAAAATTAAAGAATAAAGGTGATCTATATGCAAAGATATGAAAAGATGTGAACTAAATCCAAAGGGATAAATACAATAGAACATAGAGTATTACACCTATTTTTAATAAAATAATGACTAGTATCTATCTCCTTGGGAAAAAAATAAATAAAAGCAAAAAGAACCATCAGAGTTCAGGAAATGGGCAGATTAGATAGGGCTGGATAACCGGTGAAATATTTCAGAGGGCAACTTTGAAGCCAATGGACTGGGTCTGAGTCCCACCTCTACCCCCTTCCTGCTGTGTGGTCTTGAGCAGGTTACCACTCTACCTTTCCGTTTCTCAGTTTCTCCTCTGCAGAAACGAGCCAAGAGCGGTAACACCTCACTCAGTGGTTTTTATGACTCAGTACACAGATCTGAGTGTTCTATGAGTTAATATATGCAAAACACTTAGAGCCGTATCTGATGCTTGCAAAGCTCAGTACATACTAGCTATGAGGAAGAAGAGGAAGACAGAGCATATGTTTTCAGAAAAGAGAAGGACCCTCAAGAATGAATAGGGTTTGACCAGAAGAGAATTCTGGTAGAGAAGAGCTTGAAAAGACAAAACCCAAAGGTTCTAGGATGGATGAAATAATCCAATTAAATTCATCTCAGCCTCTGTAAAGAAGGTCAAAATGGTATTTCATTACCTTGGTGATAATCATGAGCTCATACGTGTAAGTATGAAGACGAAATATAAGGAGGATATCCTTTGTCATCATGTTGACCACACGCCTATCAGTCACCCATTAACAAGTATTTCTGGAATCCGGGCCGAACTATTGGGATGATTTCTTTCACTGTATGTTGATTTGTAGTTATAGTAGTTACCTTAGTGTCACTCAAACAAATAGAAAAGAGAAAATCACTGTATGACCTCTCGAGAGACATGGACACCTCGATTTTCCGCACTCATGAGGAATTACAGGAACACCTATAATTGATAAATTAAATTATGTGTCTTTTACCTGTAAGTTCAAGAGATCTTCATTGTTTTGCCTTTTAAGTTTAAAATCTTTCTCCCTCTGTTCGGATTCCTAGTTATGCTCCAACCCTAGCTCTCCTTCTCAACTTGCAAGGGGCCCCCGTGGGCCTGGAGGAGAAGGGAGAAGCAGCTTCCCAGCGGTAGACTCTAAGTTCTAGGCAGCCCCTTCGTCACTGAGCTGGGCGACGCTGGCAAACACCTTCTCACCTTTACCCAGTAAATGAAACTCAATTGAGTGAGTCCCTGAAACACTGAGGCTTTTGCCTACTACCCCGACCACACTGAAGAGGCCTTGTGAGAACCAAGACCCAGTCTTGCAAGTCTCTAAGGGCTCAGACTGGGAGGCCAGACATTTCAGAGCTCTACAGGATTTATTTGCAAGGCGTGCCCTGTGGAAGGTGCCAAAACAGCTAGTAGCTAAATTTAAGAAATTACTGTAATTAATTGGTCCAAAGGGGTATCGTTCACTCTTGGAGTCGCGTTGCCAAGAATTGAGCTGGGGAGTTTGGTCTCCGGGGAAGAGTTAAAGATCAGACAGGAACCATTACAAAAATTTCCACTGAAAAATAAGTTCCTTGTAAGAGAAGCTGACAGACTTACTAATTGCAGCTCACTCGGCACCTAATGACAGTCTGTGTGCAGCATTTGTGAAGGAAGCACAGAGCGTTTGAG
The DNA here is from genome assembly GCA_004024625.1 of Mellivora capensis. Classification (NCBI taxonomy): domain Eukaryota; kingdom Metazoa; phylum Chordata; class Mammalia; order Carnivora; family Mustelidae; genus Mellivora; species Mellivora capensis. The sequence goes on from PISX010019035.1 coordinate 33,494, forward strand.
TGGGGAGCAGAGTGGGGGTGGGGTGGGGGTTGGGGGGGCTCCGAGCAGATGAAGCGGAGTCTAACAGGCATGACAAGTCCCTTAGCATAGTGATCCATTTGAGAGTGAACTGCACTGGGGAGTGACTCAAATTTGCTTTCCCCATGATTCCTACCAACAGCCAAGGCTGATAAGACACAGGGGTGCTGCTGTGTTTTTCACAGCAGGCACACCATATTAACGCTGTCCAAATTTCAAACATTTCCTTGATGTTGGATGATCACAATAGAAAGGAATGTTATTTTTATCCAGCCATTGGTAAGATTTTTTTGTTTTCCTTAATCCCAGAAACTGAATCACTGGCTGCTTCAGAGCCTCTGACCTAAGTCTTCATTGATGCCCATCACCTCTTCAGACCATTTGTTAGACCAGCCCAAGAAGAGGGATTCGGCTGCTGCAATGGGACGTTAGCATTTTGACTTATCGTAGAAGTGAGTTTATTGCAAAGCCCATTCCATTTGTACTGTAGCTTTACAAGGCTCTCCTCTTGAGGTAACCCTCCTTTCTGAATGTTCAACACAGTAAAAACTAGGTTTTTATTTTACATTTGATCTTCCTCTTCAACCTTGGTGATAGCTACCATTCTTGGAGCAAGATATTCATGGCTAACATTTAGGTACTGATTTACAATTCAGTCAGTGCATTGACCCACATCACCTTATCCAATGTCCACAGGGGTCCTGGGGGCATTATTATATCCCCTGCGCTACAGATAACGAAACTGAGGAGATCGGGGTAGAAGAGATGAGGTAACTCATGTAAAATTGGGCAACTGAGAAAAAGACCTGACTCAGTGAATCTGAGTCATTGGCTTAAAGGAGTTTATCCAATAACCAGGCAACTCCTCCCAGTGGATCCTGACAGCGCACACACCTTTGGTGTGAGGACATTGATTTTTCTTTGATAAAAGTGGATTTTATTGCAAGATGGGAAGTTTTTGTTTTAATTTCCACCTCTTCCATATTGCTTTCATCATGCTTCCCACCAAAGGTCAAGACTTCCCATGAGAAAATCTACTCTACAGGTGAAGTAGCCCTTCAGCTTCCCTTCCCAAGTCTCAGCTCCTTCTTTTGGCACTCCTGCTGACCAAGTCCTCTTTCCAACTATCTGATATCCATGGAAAGCGTGGACTCCTTCCAATCTGACTTCATCAAAATGTGCTCATAGGGCAGGATTTGATCTCATTGATTTGGGTTTTGGCATCGCCGAGCCACTCCTCACCTGCCATTTACATTTGAAGTCATATTTCTTACTCTGAAATAAGTTTTTTCTCTAGTAGAAGGTATTTAGGGGAGTAGATGGAGGAGATGAGGTTTTGCATCAAAGGACAACTGCCTTTATTGCCCAGATTCTGCCACGTAGATGTCCTGTGCATTAGCCAACTCAGCTTTAAGGAGAACATCTTGTTCTACTAATCAAGACAACAAGCAACTTGCCATACATTTGCTTTGACATATTCCAAATAGGTGTTTGGCAGGAAGAGCTGTTTTTATTTGAAAGCAGTGTAAGAATAAGTCTGTGAAATGCTAGAATCATTTAGTTTCCTCAGTGGAAAGAAACTGGATGTTTCTACATTAATTAGAAGGTTTGAAAGGTAGGAAAGGGGGGAGGGTGATTGAGAAATGATTTTAGCAAGCAGAATATTAAGTATTCTGTTGCAAAACTGGTGCAGCCACTCTGGAAAACAACATGGAGTTTCCTCAAAAAGTTAAAAATAGTGTTACCCTATGACCCAGCAATTACACTACTAAGTATTTACCCCAAAGATATGAATGTAGTGATTCGAAGGGGCACATGCACCCCAATATTTATAGCAGCAATGTCCACAGTAGCCAAACTATGGAAAGAGCCAGGATCTCTATTGACTGATGAATGGATAAAGAAGATGTAGTATATATAATGGGACATTACTCGGCCATCAAAAAGAATGAAATCTTGCCATTTGCAACAACATGGAAGAAACTAGAGGGTATTATGCTAAGCAAAAAAAAAAAAGTCAGTCAGAGAAAGACAAATATCAGATAATTTCACCTATACATGGAATTTAAGAAAAAAAAACGGGTGAACATAGGAGAAGGAAAGGTTAAAAAAAATATAAGATGACATCAGAAAGGGAGATAAACCGTTAGAGACTCTTAACTATAGGAAACAAATGGCGGGTTGCTGGAGAGGAAGTTGGAGGGGTATGGGGTAACTGAGTGATGGACATTAAGGAGAGCACTTGATAAAGGAGCACTGGCTGTTATATGCAACTGAGGAATCACTAAAGTCTACCTCTAAAACTAAAAATACACTATATGTTAATTAAACGGAATTTTTTAAAAAGATGGCTTCTACAAAAAAAAAAAAAGTATTCTGTTGCAAGACAGTGTGTTCCCATCTGGAGAACGGATGGTAGAAAATAGGATTACCATAATGAAAGGGGCCCAACCCAAACTGCCTGGCCCCTCTCCTGCTTCTGCCTCAGTTCTCCTAAACACCCATCCAGCTCTGCAGATTTCATCACCATCACCACAGTATCCAGCCCCTCCAACCTGGGCCCAAGGAGGCAGAAGAGACAAGGAAAGAGGAGAAGAATCGTAGAAGCTCCATTTGGCTTAAAGAGAAGGTCTTGGGATAGATATTATTGTTAAAAAAAAAAAAAGTCATTGAGTTGCATACCATTTCCTTCCATTTCCCTCTTCATGCAAGTTTCAACTTCTTGGAGACATTCTACTTATCTATCATCGGCCTATAGGAAATGTATGGCAGATTTCCTGGTTAGCAGGTAGAAGGGATAGAGGACTGGTACATAATTATGTAATAGAATTTCACCGAGCACTTAGTATGTTCTGAACAAACACACCTCCTTTGCCTCACAGTCACACAATGGAGGAGGTGTTATAAGCTTAGAACCTCCACAGGGGGAAACAAGGAGCCTGGAGGTAGCCTGCCTGGGTTCAAGTCCTGGTGGTAATGCACACTTGCTGTGTGACCTTAAGATAGTTACCTCTCATGGGGTAACCTCTCCCGGAAGCCACTTCCTCACCTTTAAAACTTCTGCACAGCTGTATCATGGGTCCCTAAGCCCATCCCCAGTTTGATGACTCACCAGGGGGACTCAGAGGACTCAAGACATAATCGTACCCAGAGCTATGATCTATTACGCCCAATAGAATTAAATCAAAATCAGCAAAGGGAAAAGCACCTGGGGCAAAGTCCAGAGGAAACCAGACATAAGCTACTGAGAATCCTCTCCTAAGGAGTCACACAGGATATGCTTAATTCCTCCAACACGTTATGACAGGTGTGAAATGGTGTCTACCAGAGAAGCTCATCAGAGACTCAGGGCTAGAGTTTTCATTGCAGGCTGGTCACTTAGGCACCCTCTGTCTGCCACATACCAAAATTTCAAACTCCCAGAAGGGGAGCAGGTGTTAGCATAAACCACATTGTTCGTACATTGCTCATACAAATTCCCTTATCAGGGAATGGTGGAAACCCTCCTGAAATCCAAGTTCCCAGATGCCAGACAAGGGCCAACCTTGCAAGCAGGGCTTTCTAAGGCCTCAGCTCTACTGTGTTAACCCATTTCTGTACATCAGTTCATTGGATTATTATGAATTTAGATTAAGTAATTTATATCCATCACTTACAACAGCAGTGTCTTATACTTGAGAAACCCTAAAAATTTGTTTAGCCATTACCATCAAGTAGGAAAAATTGCTAAGGTTTACAATGACTACAAACTCAAGATTGTCAGGGCACCTGGGTGGCTCAGTCATTAAGCGTCTGCCTTCGGCTCAGGTCATGATCCCAGGTTCTTGGGATTGAGCCTGCTTCTCCCTCTCCCTCTGCTGCTTCCCTGCTTGTGTTCCTTCTCTCGCTGTGTCTGTCTCTGTCAATTAAATAAAATCTTTAGAAACAAAAACAAAACTCAAGATTGCCACACCCGGAATCTGAATTCACATCTACCAGACTAAAAAACATCCATGCACTTATTCAGTTTGTTTTAGCATAAGCAAAATAGTACCTTTCAAACCCCAGCTAAGAATAGAAGTGGTGGGTTCTTCCCTTCTCAGGCTCACAGAAGCTGGAGCCTGGAAGTGTAGCCGACTGTTTTTGAAGACACAACTTTGTCGAACTACACACAAAATCACACTATGATGCAGAATCTTCCTTGGCCAATCATACTCTTGGCGTCTAGTCCTTTAATGTCCCAAATGAGCACAGTTTGGACTTACCACAGTCTTTCCGTCCTACTCAATGAGGCATACTTTGTGGATGTCTGTCATTTTGGGGGGAAAGGATATGTACCCATAACACTCCAAGAATTTTCTTTTATGAGATCTAGATGGTGAATCTTCACATGATAATTGAAGTCATCCAATTGTAAATCATTTTTAGGTTTACACAACTTCTGGCAAAGAAATTTCTCCTGTGCATCCCCTCCCAGTGCTAACCCGTTAATCATGACTTTACGTGACAGAATTCCCTCTACTTCATCGTTCACTGGGTTTTTGTGTCTTTGGTTCTGTCAGTGGGATGACTATCCCATAGCTGGCTGTGAATGCCAAGTAGACAGTTGTGGCACACATTAATTCAGCTGAACCAGAGAAGTCTCTGCATTGAGAGGAATTCCTTTAATTGAGAGGGATCACCGAGTCAAAAAAAAAAAAAAATCCTTTGAATTTTGCCTCATCAGTAGTTAGATCAGTAGTTAGATCCTATGAGAGAAATTTCATAAGGAAAAAATTTTAAGTTAAAAAAATACACTCTCAATGGAGATTGCCATATCGTCATAGAGTATGATGAAATGGAGTCTTGGCTCAATAGTTTATTTCAACAATAGCATTGTTAGTGGTCACCCAACTGTCTTGTCCAATAAATGAAGCTTTTGTAAACTTCATAATCATTTCCGTCCCCTATAAAGATTTGCATAGGATTTACATATGGTGAATGGTCAATAAAGGTCTGTTCCTTCCACATTCAATTCCTGATGTGTTGTCATCTAATAAAAGAGATTCACCTTTGACTTGGTGGTTTATGACATATCCCAAGTGTGTAGGTGTGTATTTCCTGGATGACGAGAGTCAACCCAGTGCCAAATTTTGACACCTACATAATCTCTCCCTCTAGTGAGAAAAGCAAGCAAGAAAAAGAAACTAAAGGGAAAGAATAATGTGACTAGGGCTGTTTGATATCATAATTTGAAGAATAACTCATGGGATCTAGAAAAAATAAGAAATGAAGCTCCTAGAATATGGAGGTCAAAGCATTCGTTGTATCTCTGGTTGGTATTAGCAGGGCCCAGGGGTACTACTGTGGGACTTAAGACATGTAGAGGAGAAATGAGAGGTAGAACACACAAAACAGGAGGAGAGATGAAATGGAAGACTGCCAGCATATACCATGCATTAAGACTTCATTTTTCTGGGACGCCTGGGTGGCTCAGTTGGTTAAGCGGCTGCCTTTGGCTCAGGTCATGATCCCAGCATCCTGGGATCGAGTCCCATGTCGGGCTCCTTGCTTGGCAGGGAGCCTGCTTCTCCCTCTGCCTCTGCCTGTCACTCTGTCTGCCTGTGCTCACTTGCTCTCTCTCCCTCTCTCTGACAAATAAATAAATAAAAAAAA
>PISX010019036.1:0-39121 GCA_004024625.1 Mellivora capensis
GCCAGGCAGAGATGAATAAGGAAATGGCAGATTTAAGAAGAAGTGGTGAGAGAAAAAGAAAAAAATGGTAACAGAATATAAAATGGATTAGAAGAGTTAAAAAAAAAATCAGTCAGAATTCCAAAAGCTGAGTTCAGTCATATTGAGGGTCTATTTTTAGGACAAGGTAAAAACATGGAGGAGGACTGCTAGAAAACACATAGTCGCTATGGGTGAGATACAGCGGGGTTTCCGTGTGTTGATGACTTCTGCTCCTCAGGAAAGATTTGTAACCCTCGGAATAATGTGCTTCCTGCAGATGACTGAGGTCAGTCACCTTCTAGACCTTGCCGGAGATAAACAGTAGTGGGAGACCATCTGTTGCATTTTGAGAGATCATGTAAGACGGGGTGCCTGGGTGGCTCAGTAGGTTAAGCATCTGCCTTTGGCTCAGGTCATGATCCCAGGGTCCTGGGATCGAGTCCCATGTTAGGCTCCCTGCTCAGTGGAGAGTCTCCTTCTCTCTCTGCCTCTGCCTGTCCCTCCCCCTGCTTATGCTCTGTAGCTCTCTGATAAATAAATAAATAAATAAATAAATAAATAAAATAAAAAGGAGATCACATAAGGAAAAAAAAAGGTGAGAACTTGAATACTATAATTAATAACTTTGAATTGAGAGCTAAGCGTCAAAGGGTGTGCTCGCCAACGGGAGAATCCAGCACCTTCTAACTGACCCTGGGAGACATCTGCAAAAACTGATTTGACGTTTAACTATGAAAAAAGAAAAACTCAATAAATTTCAAAGAGCAGAAGTAGTACTATCCACATTCTTTGATCACAATTCAGTAAAACTTGAGAGAAAGAAGGAAGATATAAACGGGACACTGGAGCCCCCGGAAAATTAAAACAAAACAAGACAAAATAAAACATTCCTACATGATGGATGGGGTAAAGATAAAATCAAAACCACAAACTATTAAAATACTTGATGTTTTGCAAAAATCCAGTATCAGTGATGAACGATGCCTTTGACGGCATTGATTCCGACAGTGAAAAGTGGAATACCCCAAGTATCTACCAAGGAGGGGGGTTAAAGGCATTATGGCTCTGCGTACAATGAGCCAGCTGGCTGTGGAAACATCTTTACTGGCATGGAAAGATGTCCACGGTTTATGTAAGAAAACCAGGACTATAGAACCATTGCACTTTTTTAAACTGTGGTTATGTTTTATCAGTGGGTGGTAGGATAATACATACTTTTTTTTCTTTCTGCTTATGGCTATTTTCCACTTTGTCTTGATGGGTGTGAATTAATTAGGTATCAAACTAGACAAACATATACAGACGCAAGGGGGGACGAAGGGGACAATTTGACGCATAACGGCAGAGACAAACATCCGGCGACTTCCTGTGGGTCCGGGACTGTTCACCGTGTGGACTGGGCTGGTATGAGATCTTCAGAGAATTTATGCTCAGAACACACTTGTGTAGATACATTTTCATGATCAACTTTATGGACTTCTGAACAAGTCCCACTTGATGATTTCCACTCTTGGCATGATAACCGAGAGCTACTTACTAATCCTGAAACCAGTTGGTAAGGTTTAACTTTATTTCCAGAAATTCAGTGGCCTGTGTAGACAAGACAATTGCCCTGAGCCATGTTCTGAATGATGGCTTCAGGGTACAATCACCCAAGACACCCCAACATATGTGTTGGTCCAGAGTCTAACTGCCAGGGATTCTGATGGATAGATTAGGTGATTTGGATAGATTTGGAAGCTATCTGCCTCCTCCAACCTTGTTTTAATAATCCTTGGATCACCTTAGTCCATATCTATAATTATGGCTCTTGACACATCAGTAGATCTGCCCATCATACGTCTAGGCTGGTGGGGATTCTGTTACACACAACCAAGTACTTAACAGCTAGGCCAAATATTTGGCCTGGAAATTGAACAGACTCAGTTTTCGTGCTGAGAAACCCTAAGCAAAGTGCAGCGGCCTTAACTTGTCAGTGACGCTTCCGGCCCTGTTCAAGTTGGTTTCTCAAAAATAGCACAACATGCACACCTTATGGAAATACTGGAAAAAAAACTCCACATTTCTATAAAGCGAACAACAACCAGAACAGCGACAGCAGCAACAACAACGAAATAAAGAATACCAGGAGAGACCCGTGGGTTTATGCAATTCCACCATTATTTGCAGGACCTGATCACAAGGAAGGGTTAACAAAGCATTTCTAGGAGAGTGGTCTCATGAAGCCACAAGGAAAGCATCTAGTTTGGAACCACAATAGGTACGAGGCAGTAGTTCAAACTGAGAAAGGATCGCTCTTTCCCAAAAGGAGCAATAAAGTGGTTGGATCGGAGTAAAGGAGGTTACTCCAGAGTGCGATTGTCAGGCCCCCCCACTCGGCGTGATATTTAGCAAACAAACATACAGAACACACTCAGAAACATTTGATTTTAGGATAAACATTGACTTTTTTTTTTTTTTTAGTGTAAGTATGTCCTAAATATTGTATGTATATGTCAAAAAATTCATTAATGATCTGAAATTTAAATCTAAACTGGGCCTCCCCTATTTTATCTGGCAACCCTTCCCCTCTCCACCACCAAGAATGGCTTAATTGGTTTGCAGAAACAATATTCATGGAATCACCTTTCGGCTCTCACTTAAGACATTCTTGACCCACACAATTCTGTTGCCTATAACCCCTTTCCATCCAAACAATGTCCTCGGCAATGTGCTTTCTGTCAAGAGGACTGTGACGCTGCTTGCTCAGTGTGACCTGGCATCGCAGGTGAAGGGAAGCACCTATAACCCAGTGTTGGGACATTTTGTAGTGTCCATAAATCTCCTTTGGAAATAAGGTGCATGGGCATCTTGGGAGGTGACTAATCCAAGGCCTAAATACTCTCCCACCCACCTGGGTGCCTCAGTCATTAAGTGTCTGCCTTCGGCTCAGGTCATGGTCCCAGGATCCTGGGATCGAGTCCTGCGTTGGGGACTCTGCTTCTCCCTCTCCCACTGCCCCTGCTCAGCGGGGAGTCTGCTTCTCTCTCTCCCACTGCCCCTGCTTGTGTTCCCTCTCTCACTGTCTCTCTCTCTGTCAAATAAATAAATAAAATCTTAAAAAAAATAAATAAATACTCTCTCATCCACAAACCAACTTTAGAGAACCTCAAATATAAGAACCCCCTGAAGGTTATTTATTGAATTTATATATTAACAATACCATCTAGGCCATTTTTGGTATCTTTGTTGGTGTTTGGTCCCACGTGGTGGGGACCTATCACCTTAGTGACACTCTTCCTTCCTCCCCTGTTGCAGGGAGGGGAGTAGGACTAGCACATTACTTTCCTATAGGGACTCGAACCCTGCACCATCTATGCGCTAGGAAATCGTAGTGGGGCTGTGGTTCTAGGATTATTTTATGCAAAGACATCTTTGTGTCTTTCTGCTCCTTATTTTCTTGACTGTGTCCGAGCTGGCTCTAGGCACCGAGATGCCAGCCAGGTCTCTGGGGCTGGGTGGGGGGCAAGGCTGGGGCCACGAGACACACAGCTGAGCAGCACCGCCAGGATCAGAAACCCATCTCCTGAGGCCAGAAGACAGGTTTGGAGGGAGAAGGCGGCAGACCTTCATGCCAGCGACTCTGGCTTTTCTTTTTCTTCCTTTTCAAGTCAGCTGAAGGCTCACGTCTCCCTTGCTCCCTTGCTCCCACAGCAAGCCCTTGTGGGCAGAGCAGCTTGGTGCTAAGGAATGTTGTAACGTCCACAGGGGATGTTGCTCAGGGAGGGCAGGCTTGACGTCTCCCAGCTCTGTTGCCAGAACCTTGCTTCTGAGCCACCCGAAATGCTGGGACTCTCGGGCTAATGGTTTTGTAATTACTTGGTTCATCATGGGACACCAATGCATTGGGAAGTTGATTGTGTTTTTCCTGTGCAGTTTGTAGCTGAGGAAATGGGAGGTCTCTGAGCAGTCCCTCCCAGGTCTTCTGACCTCCACGAGCAGTTCTGAGGAGGGAGCTCACTCGTGGGACACCTGGTCCTTGAGCCAGCACTGACGACAGCCTCTCTGCCCGATTTTGCCAGTAAGGACCAGGATGAGACAGGCCAAGGATTAATCACACTTGCTGCTGTTAGCAAGAAGACAGAGTCTGGGTCCTTGGGGTTTGCCATCCCGAGACTGCTGTCCTTCCTGGCGGGGTTTCTCCAATGGAAAATTTTGTGAACAAACTTCTAGAAAACATCAGTGAGAGACATAAGCAGACCCAGAGTACTTCTGGGCCAGGACACTTCTCAAGGAGAAAGGAGACAGTGCTCCTTTGGGGCACATTATTATTTGGTTTCCATTTACTGGAATTGACCAAGAAGAAAGTGGGTGTGGGTCCTTTTTAAGAGGGGATTTTTATTCTTGTCTACATGGGCTTGAGGAAAAAAAGAAGTGAAGTACAGAGACACCTTGATCTGCCCGTTTCTGGGAAGTAAGTGCCTGTAAAATGAAGTTGGCTTTGCTTCAAAAAGAAAACAAAACAACTTCATAAATCCTGGCCCTTGGGCTGGGCCTGTCATGGAAAGACTGAGCTGCTGCCCACCAGCCACGGGGTGTACCAGGACCTTCGGCTCAATGCGGGCTGGAGGCAGGGAGTCATCTTGCAATGAGCAGCCCCGTCCCTCTCTGTCTTGTGATGAGCAAACTTGGCCAGAGCCGTGAGGCCGCCTGACATCATGCTTGCTGTGAACAGCAGGTTGGGAGTCGGTTGTCAGGGCGTCTGTCTCCAAAAAAGTTTTTTTGCCTACAATTAGAGGCAAAAAGGTGAGCCAATGTATGTTTATTCTGAATCTAAATCTCTCCCTAATTATGAATCCTGCCCGCCCAAGAGTCTGCAGCCAGCCTGCTCTCCCCAACATTTTCTCCCATAAGAATAGAATTAGGGTTTTCCTGCTGCCACTTCTAGTGTTATGGACTCTTCCTGCTTGTGTGTTGAAGAACGTGGGTTTTGGAGAGCCGCGGTGAAGAGCTTGGGATCTGGGGAACCACGGTGAAGAGCGTGGGTTCTGGGGAAGCGTTTGAACCCCACTCTCTCCCCTTCAGAAGACTGTGTCTAAATGCTCTAGTTCCTCCTCCTCCTTCCCTATAGAGGGAGGTCATGCTGTCTGCCCCTCAGGGTTTCTGGAGGCCTGAAATGAGAAAGTTCTGTGGGACTTTGGCATGTGCCAGGCACAGGGAAGGAATTCAACATTTAAGAGAGGTTAATGATAATACTACCAGATTAACAACGTTCATGTATCTCGGCCACTATACTGCCTCAACCAGACATTTGGGTTTTGAACATTTTTCCTCTACCTGGATTAAAAGACCTTCTGTGCATGACCTGTGGGCACTAGCCACCCTGTGTGAACAGAGGGACCCGACATCATTCCATGAATAAGGCTAGTTTGATGCTGCTGGTGGAGTGACCCCACGGCCCAGCCACTGGCCTGGCATTGCCCCAGTGTAATAGAATCTGGATGGTAGGCTGTTCTGGCACATTCAAGGTGGATAAGAAACCTGGGCCAGCTCACCCCTCTGTGCCTCCTAAAAGATACCAGAAGCCTGCATGCATTGATTACAGCAAACCTGGTTCTAGAACCTTCTGAAGGTGGAAGATTTCTGAGTCTAAGTCAGTTATAAGCCCTACTTGGAGTGCTCGAGGCATAAGGAGAAGGTCCTTTCATTCTGCCATCACTTGGTCTCTGCTCTAGGGAGGCACCTGGCCAGCTTGATCATCCTCTAGGGACCCCGTGTGAGAGAACCTGGCCTCTACCTGCCACATCACCCAGAGGGTCCAGACTGCAGGAGGAGCCAGCCTCATTAGCATACATCTTCCTAGTGCTCTGAGCCTGTCCCAGACCAAGCCTCTGGGCCTGGATTTCCCTGCATGTGGATGGTCTGGCATCTTTCTCTTTCTTCTTGCTTTGTGCAAGTCCCAGGACAGGGAACGTTTTCTGTGGCCTCCTGCCATGTTCCCCTGGCATCTTCTGCAGCCCCCCCCACCCCCGACCAACTCAGCTGCTCCAGTTAGAGTCTCACAACCTGTGACCTCTCTGTCCCTCCCACCCTGCCTCCCCTCCCAAATGCATCTTGCATGCTTCTGCCCTTCTACTTTTCTCCACATGCTGGGGATCCTGGCGAGAAGCTGTGTCCTCTGCTCCCAGGCTGAGCCATGATACCCTGTCTTCACACAGCAGCCAGAGTAATGCTTAAAAAAAAAAAATCCTATCCCCTCCCTCCTTAAAGACCTATAAAATGTCAACACTGCATTCAGAATAAAATAGAATAACATCCTAACTTCTCATCATGGTCAATTCTGACCAGATGGTCTCCCTGTTCTCCTCTGGGCACTATTGGGTCCCTCTTCCCATACTTTCTCAGTTTCTTCTCATCACTCTTTATGGCAAGCTCTTTCCTGCCCCAGAACCTTTGAACATGTGGCAGGTGCTCTGCCTGACTCCCTGCTCCCCACTCTATGAGTAGGGCTCCCTTCTTCTTATCCCTCACATCTCGGCTTCAGGGTCACTCCTCAGCTATGGCTGATCAAACTGTCAACCGGGTTTCCCTGGCTTTTCGGTGTTCTACCATGTGACTCCTGTCTTTGTACACAACAGGCAGCAGATTCACTCACAGCCTCTGAGAAGGGGCAGAGTCTCCCTACTCATCACTTCGTATGTCCCCTGGGGCCCGTCAGCAGGTGGCTCTGGGTTGGTCCTTGCACACACTGGGCTTTGCCGCTGTTACCCTTCTGACCACCAACTGCATTCCCACACCAAACCCCGAACCGCTCTCAGTCCCTGTCCTTCTATAATCCCCCAGAACTGCATGCCAGGTGTTTGCCCAGCTCAGGCAGAAGCATACTGGACCCCTGGAAGCCATGCATGCATTTCCACACCTGACTTGCTGGGTGTGTGTGCGTGTGCATGTGCCTGTGCACCACTCTTGCCACTACATCCAAGAGTGATGTCCCTGCTGAAATGACCTATGGCAAGCCAGAACCTCTTATGTTGGACCCACAAAGACCCAGGCCGGGATGCTGGTGCCGTAGGGAAGGCCGACTCGGTAGCGGTGGCCATGGGCTGAGAGATGTGAGTCTGTGTTCCTCCCATGAGCTCCCTCAGCCCCAGGCCTTGGGCCCACAACAGATCCTCCTCCAAGGAGACCTTTCTTAACCTGTTAGGGAAGCTTCTGCGCTCCTTCCAGGCACAGCTGTGAAGTCCTTTCCAGACAGAAAGTGGAGAAGGGGATGTCTCTGGGGTCACGCAGGCCCTTCTTTCCTGCACTTAGACTGGGGCCCTCCAGCTGGGGAGCCCTCGCCAGGAACTGATGTCACTGGCTGCTGGCTGGAGCTGGAAATCAGGGTAGAGGGCAAATGGTACAGAGTCTGGGCCAGAGCCAGGGCCGGCCCCATGGTGGCGGGTCATAGTGGGGCTCACCTGGATGTGTGTGGAGAAGGAAGGGAGGAAGATGGGTTTCAGAGATGGGGTCTTGGGGCTGAAGGCAGAGAGCACAGAGGACTCAGATGGAAGACTCTGGAATGTAGGACCCGGTGTCAAGGGTCAGGGGACGTGTCGGGATCCCTGGTGTGGGCATCACACAGTCTGCAGGCACTCTCGTCGGGGTCCCAGCCCACGCCTGGGCTGAGCTCCCTCAGAAGCTCGGAGAGCTGACGCTCTGGTGACAAGGACGCCTCCTGGCTGGGTCACCCACATACCTGGGAGTCTGTCCCAGAATAGGATGCTCTCCCTTTGGGGCTTTATGTTGCATGCAGAATAAATAAGCAATGGGGAGCCAAGGGGTTTTGTTTCTCCTTGCCAATACTGTTGGCATCAGAAGCATGGGTTTATCTGTGACTCGGGGCCCTCCCTCTACGGCTGGCTCCTGGCCCCAGGCATATCAGACCTGAACATCTGCCTGTTGCCTCTGGCCCTCTCCTTATCTAGACTGCTATCCAGGACACGGGGTCCAGGGGCCATGGGTGTGTTCCCGTCCCTGGAGGGCTGTGCTTTGCCTTTGCAAGAGCACCCGGAAAGCCATCCATTGAGATGAAGCCTCGGGCGGTGCCTTCCGCGCGAAATGATCAGTAAACGTCTAATGTGTTCTGACAACATGGGCTTTCACTCTTCAGGGTTTTTGAGAGCCATAACTGTGATTCAGCTCCTCATGGAGATTGCTACGGAGAATGTGCTCACTCCGTCTTCCAGCTCCTTCGTCTGTAAAAATAATCACGAGGTCCCCACCTATCTCCACAGAGTTCCTGAATGCCGTGGGAATTGGATCATGTTTGGGGAATCGTCCTGGTTTTCAGGGCAATGTCTGGACTGGGAGGGGCCGTGAAATGTGGCTGGGGTAGGGTGTTGTAGGAAGGTCCTGGAGGTGGTCCAGGTTCTCAGGCAGGCCTAAGCCGTGACTTCATCAGGAGGAAGCAGCTGCACCTGATAAAGGGGTTTTATTGCATTTCCCCTGATGCCCTAACTCACCCCTCCGTCCCCAGGGTCATATGCTTGGGCATAGCACCCTCCCCACTCCTCTCTCCCCTGCATGGCCAGGCTTCAGGGGATCTAGGAGATCTGGGATGGTCACTGGCCTGGATACGGGACCCTGCACTACCCACAGAAGTGTGGGTGCTGAGGGCAATCTTCTAGGGGGGCTTCCAGGTGGGGTCTGTGGGATCTGTGGGGGAAGCAGGTCGAGTTCCCAGCTGAGAGGGCCCAGGACTGCTGATGTGGGGTCGAGCATGTTGCACTGGTTTGATTCCAAATGAAGGCATATCCAAAGTATGACAGGCATCTTATTATAGAAATACACCCTGGGGGTGGGGGGGAAGAAGCCAAGTGGCTCTGGGACCACCTGGGGGGACGACGGGCAACAGACAACAGACGGCCCACGTCCCTGCTCACTTCTCCAATCCTGGGAACTGGGGAGGTGTTAGAACCTTCTACTTGGAAGTGAGTTATTCTTCACCAGCAGCAAGCAACTACGGGCCCCATCTGTCAGGGCCCCTGGTACAAGTGGCCACATGTTTGCCCCTCCCCCCGCCCTGGGGCTGGGCACCCACAGATTCCCCTTGGGAGCCACTCCCACTTCCGCTGGGTCAGACGGCCCCAGTCTCCCCCAGTCATCTGCATGTGGTTCAGAATCTGAGATCTTGCTGGGGTACCTGCCACTTTGGCCAAAACTTGCAAGGTCACCTCTTTATGCTTGACCTCTGAGCGATTCCTAGAGGATGTAGGGGGGTTGAGGGAGGCCTTGGAATCAGGGCGTTGGAGGGCATGTGCTGCTCTGGTAAGGAGGAACTTGAGCAGGTCCTGCCCCTCATGTGTGGA
This sequence comes from Mellivora capensis, assembly GCA_004024625.1. NCBI lineage: Eukaryota > Metazoa > Chordata > Mammalia > Carnivora > Mustelidae > Mellivora > Mellivora capensis. The sequence continues at coordinate 9,351 of PISX010019036.1, forward strand.
ATGGCTGCCCCGTGGCTTGGCCATGTGGCTGCTGTAGGTCATTTCCGAGGAAGCTTTCAGGGGCAGAGTGACCACAGCCTCTGTGATCTGGTAAGATACGGAAGAGGTCCCTGTCATGGGGGGGCGCAGGCCATCCTTGGAAGCAAGACACACTCGGCCTCTCTGAAACATGGCTCCAACTGAAGCAAGATGTTTTCCAGCGGTCTGGTGGGGATGGGGCTTGCTGAGAGCTCGAACATGCCTCCTTTCCTGGTGGTGAGGCCAAATTAGGATTTGGAAGGTGGTTACCAAGTGGTTAATTCAGTGAGTCTCGTGTGTGTTTTTAAACTAACATTTATGGATGGTTGCTCCATGTTCAAAAATATCATATATATATATATATATGTAATATTTATATACATAAAACAAGACTTCGATAAAGTAGCAGGTCCAAGACTATGGTGCTCACACGCGCTGGGGACACTGTGTTGAACACAGGGTAAGTCTGAGGCCAAAGCCCTTGCTCATGACGATCCTGCTGAATTTAGGTCACTGGCTTAAGAGATCCCAACAATCCATGCCTACAGTGGGTCCAGGGACTTGTTCTGTTTTCGAGAGGGACCTGGTCTCCCCAAGCCATAACCCTCACTTTCCCCAGTGGCTCTCTGCCCTGTGTCCTGTGGCTACCATCCCACATCTGCTGTATGCCTTCTGTCCTCCGGGGGGAAGGACAGTGGGCTTTGCTGGCAAAGGAGCAGGACCCCTCCCACAAAAAGTGAGTTCTGCACAACACTGAGGCGTGTCCTATTACATGTAAACAGTAGAGTCTAGCTTGTAGGGGACCATTTATTTTCCTTTTTTATTCTAAATTTTAGTGGAATGCTCTGCCTCCTTCATCGGCCATGTGGTTGGAAAAGGCGGTCCTTATGTTTTCCTTCAAATGTTGAGTCCACTCATCTCCCAACTGTTGTAAGATACATCCTATAGGATTTTCATGTAGAATGAGATAAACACCCGTTGAGCTGTGGAGAATCTCAGCTTTATATTTTTAGCTTTAGATTGCGTTAAGGATGCTTCAAGATTTTCTTTGGTCAGACGGCAAGCGTGTAGCGCATACATTCCTCTGTGTGGCGTCTCCCCTGGGAGAAGGAGCCACAGGGCCCCACGCTCGCAGCTCTATCAAACCCAGTGAACAGGGAACAGTCTTCTCCGCTCTTAAGGGCTGGGTTTTGGAATGCTTCGCTCCGACATTTCTGCATTCCACATGGGCAGAAGGAACCCGGCAGAACCCGTCCATCATGATTGTGATTGAAAAGGAAGAATGTTTTCTCTTACCTCGGGTTTGGGCCAAGACATGGAAATCCAGCCATGACGACCGCCTCCACACGTGGCCTCCTGGGGGACTTGCCTCTCCTCTGACCACAAACCCATAAGCCCGTGCATTCATGTGAGCAGTTAGAGTCCCAGAGTGTCATCAGGAAGGGACCTCAAACGCTCCTAGCCAGATAGCCTCCATTTCCAGAAAAGACAACGTGGCCCAGGAAGGACGGGAGGGGCAGGGGCAGGACACCTAGCCTGGGTAATCAAGCTTTACCTCCTTCTCATAACCGGTGGAATTGTTATTGCCATTCTACAGATAAACCAACAAACAAATATCGGTGAGCTGAGTAACCTGCCCAGGTCTTAGATTCAAAAGAGGTCCATCAAGTGCATGAACGACCCATTCATTCCCTCATGTGTCTACGTGAGTATGCACCAAGCTCTGTCTAGGGGACAGTGGAACCTGGGGCATTTCTTCTCTATGTAGACACGGGACAGACTGCTGTAGTCTTCCACACTCCTCCATATGAGGACTCCTGCAGCTTGAAACCTCATCTACTTATCCCTTCTTGCTTGACACCCTCTCTCCAGGGGGGAAGAGTCGTGTTCTCAGTGAATCGGCTCTCAGGACAGCAGAGGATGGTTTCTAAATCCGGATCTTCCTGCATGTGTGTCTGCTGCCCAACTAACTCCTGGGGTGTCCAGTGAGTGCCCCCCCACCCCCCAACCCCCAGCATGCTGGAGCTGAACTTGCCAGCTTCCCTCCACACTTCCAGAAGCGTTTAGTGCCAAGCATGTGGCAGGCGCGCTTCTTCCTCTTTCCCCTCCAACTCTGTTCCAGGCTTACCGGGCTGACGGCGCACAGAGTGTCTACCTCCCTCCCCTTGGTCAGGACTCGCCCCCACCCCCCCTCAGCTTCTCCAGTTAAGCCCCCTGATTCTTGATCAGAAACATCCTTGCCCAGGGGCTGCCGCAGCCCATCAGCTCTCTGTGGGGAGGAGGACCTAGCCAGCCCGGACTCCGCAGGCACGTCCCAGTCAGGCGAGGCCTCAACAGCCAAGATCATTCTCCCTTCTCTCATCCTGGCCTTGCAAAAACCAGAGATTTTCCTCTTTTATTGTATTTGCATGTAAGGGAGTTCTGAGGCCCTGGATTGGTGCCTCCTTCCCTGGAGCCCGCCCTTCTGGGCCTCCGGTGAGGCCCCTGTTCTAATCAGACAGACAAGAATGCAGCATGTGACATGTCTACAGCAACCTGCCTGAGTTGGCCGGTGGCTGAGGTGACCAGTTAGCTCTCACCTGTGGGCAGGAAGGCTCCGACACACTTGGCCATGTGTTCTGGACACCCAGCCGTTCACAGTCTGGAGTGGCCAGTGGCTCAGGGCCTCCAGGGCTCACCTCTCCATTGGCCCCAGTGTGGACTTTCCCACCCACAAGTGCTCCAGGTCCCTCTAGCGAGGTGTTTTTAGATGGAGGAACTTGGTTCTCAGGACACAGAATTCTTGGCTGAGGCAAAGAAAGAGGAAGAGAAGGGTCTGAACGTCAAAATTGTCCTAGCAGCATTTTTCTTGGGAGACTCCAAGGAAGTGCAGCTCCTGGCATGAGTGCCCTGAGCAGTGCTCAGAGTCTGTGGCTCAGAAGACCCAGACTGCAGGGTCCATGGGAAGGTCCCGGGAAGCAGGATTCAGTGGACACAGAAAGAAAGCTCGCTGTGCTCTCTCTGCTCTGACCCGCAGGATCTCGTCTGCTGCTGCCTCTCTGTGTCCCTCCTCTTCCAGTCTGTGTACCACCCTGCCATCCCTTAGCAGAGGGCAGAGTGCACTTGAACATGGATCCCACACCCTATGGCAGTGAGATCTTGTGTGGCTTCATCTGTTTTGTTTGTCTGTACAAAGGGATGGCTAGTGTGAGAAATGCAGGAGATAAAGGTGTACAGTGCTGGGGGGGGTGCCCAAAGCTTGGTGGTCTCCACTCTTGCAGCCCTCTCTCTACGCCCTCCCATGCACCTCATGGCTGTATATCTCTTCTCATCCTCTAAACCAGGGGTTCTCAAACTATGGCCCATAGGCCGAATCTAACTGTGGCCTGTTTATATTAAAGTTTTATTAGAACTCAAACATTTGCTTATACATTGTCTATGGCTGCTTTCCCATTGAGTTGTTGTGACAGAGGTCTACGGCTCTCAGACCCTAAAATACATACTATGGGACTCTTTACGAAAACAAATGTACTGATCCCTGCTCTAAACTCAACATTTGGGATACCTTCTAATTTGCCTTCCTGGTCTTTTTTCATTTCCTTCTCTATCCTCTCCCTTGGTGGTCTTTTTAACATGAAAACATTATTTTTCACCCTGTTAATTTGCTTCCACATCAAAACTTCAGCCTTTCTCTTAAAGTCCAGACATACAAATACTCATTGACTAAATTCAGCATGTTTAAACTGAAACTCATTATCATTTCCCCCAAATCTGCTTCTCTTCTGAATTACCCTATTTTAGTTAATAGCAACTCCAATCCACAGAACTCAAACCCTGTGGTCAGTGGCATTTGCTGAGTCTCTCAGACTTTTTGTGCTTTATCTCTCTAATCTGGTAAAGTGCTTGTCACCTGAGAAGACGGGAAATGTCCTTTTCACAGGGTAGGGAAGTAGAGACAGAAAGGGTTAATGCTTGTAAAACACTCAACCCTAGGCTGACACAGAAAAAGGGCTCCTAATCCATCTGGATGGATGGATGGATGGATGGATGGATGGACGGACGGACGGATGGCGCCTGGGTGGGACAGAGGGTAGGTAGATGAGTGGATGGATGGGACAGGCTCCCGGAGCTACATGTTAGATATGGGTGCTGATGTCATGACAACTCTGCTTCAGGAAACTAATTATGGCAACAGTGTACTAAACGGTTTAGAGGGAGAAGGGCTTGGAAGAGCATGTCCTCATCCCAGGTTACTAATGGTTTCGGCACTACCTAGGATGAGCAAAGGTGAGACGGAGCCAGGAGAATGCTTCTGGAGGACTGGATGGTGACCAGGGCTACTCAGGCAGAGGAGGGAGACAGAGAAGGGAGAATATGAGGACTCAGCAGAGGTGACTGCAGGCTTTGAGCTCTGGGGACTGGGGCTACCGTTAACCAAAATGGGGTAATCCAGAAGAGAAGCAGATTTGGGGAAAATGGTAAAGAGTTTGAGTTCAGACATGTTGAATTTAGTAAACATGTTCTTGTAAAGGTCCCATGTTCTAGAAAGTGACTTAAGGTGGCTTATCGAAATATACACCATCCAAGTAAAGGAAGTTAGGAATCCAGGGCTATGGGAACAGGATGAAGTTTGGAAGGTCGCTAAAAGTGAGCTAAGGAGACTGAAGAGGGGACTGAAGAGGAGAGCCATCCACCTCCCAGGGCTTGAGGGAGGGGACCCAAATGGGTTCATGTTTGCAGAACACTCAACTCTGGGTGGGCACAGAGAAAGGCTCCATGAATGCTCACGATTCCTTGCCGTTATCTTGACTTTATTCATTTATTTATTTAAACATGCATTACCAGCCTGATAGAGTCCAAGATCCCTGAGGGTAGGTGCTGTGAGCTGTGTCTTATTATAATCCTCCTTCCCTTCTCCTTAGCGCCCCCCCACCCCCTGCCTCCGGCTCTTAATATCCAAACTTGGTGGAGTAGTTGTCACCCAGTTAGTCTGGATGACTGAATGAGTGACCTGGACCCCATTAGGTTGGCTCCTGTCTGCACATCTGGTGCATAGGCACAGTTTCTGCCATGATGTGACCCTGGCCACAGTTCAGCCCCAGAGCAGGTCCAACCTCCTGCACATGCGCAAGGCTTGGTGAGCGCGCCCCAGGAACAGAGTGTTGGAAGCAGGACCGAATGGGCACTCTGGGGGCAGAGGAAAGGGCCTGTAAAGTTTGTCGAATGTTTTATTTAGTGTGAAATTATTTCTCACTTTATTTGAGTTTTTTTCCTTAGCAGTAGGCATCCAGAACCATGCTTAATTTAAGAATGTATCTGCTTATTACATGCTGTGATTTCCAATCATAAAATCTCCTAGAATTGTACTGAAAGTTGGCAGAGGTAAACAAACCATATGTAACCCCTTCAAAACTGGGAATTTTGGATGTCAAGTAATGGATTGTTACATTAAATTTTATTATTATTACTTTTGTTATCCACGTGGGCATTTTATAATTGAAAATTAGTATAGTTTTTAATTTAAAAAAGATTTTTGGGTCCTTAAAAATACACCCACTTCTATTTTTCGGTTTTTTGAAAACCTGATTTCTGCAAAGTGAATGCCTAAAATAATTCTTTCCCCTTCCAAAATTTGGGGAGCAACTTTCACTCAGGAGTCAGGGGAGATGTATTCAACTAGGTCTTCATTTCTGTGCATAGACGGAGGGATTTATCTGCCTCCTAGGAATGAGGTCTGTGTATTATTACTTGCTCTGCAATGTCCAATTTGGTCTTTGATCTTTGGGCCATTGTTAATTTTATGGTTTACACAATTCAAAGTGTCAGACAACTGCAAAGTGTTTGCTCAGGAAAGAAAACCAGAGCAGAACGCCTCCATGGCTCAGCAGCCCTCACAAACACACAAGTCTAGAGAGACTACAAGCAAATATTTGCACAGCAAATTGCATATTCCAAGGCTATGTACTCAAGTGAAACTCTTTTTCCAAGGGCCCCAGAGACTCAGGCGTCTGCTACTTGCCTGGGAAGGTAGCGGTGGGTGATTGGTCCCCTTTGATTGGCCTGGAGTGCTCTGGACACACAGAGCGAACACACGAGTGTGTCCTGCCTGCTGTGGGAACTGCGTGGTTCTGTGTTCCTCATGGGACGATTTGGAGATGCTCCCTTGGGTTCTTTGTGCAGGATTGGCAGTTGGGTGGGTGTTTGGGCAGATCAGAGAGTGGTGCAGTGAAGACTTGATTTTGGAGTGGGAATTGTGGGGAAGAGGATGAACATTTGGTGAGTACCACTATGTACATCACTAAATTTAAGTTCTTGTTTAATTTCCACAAATGCCTGTTAAGGGCTGGATTTTCCCATTTTGTGGCATAAAAGTGGGCACCCTGTCCAAGGTCGCATGACTGGTAAGGAGCAGAGCTGGGAGCTGTATTCAAGAATGTGGGGGTCCCAACTCCCTGAATTTTGCGCAGTGTCACAGACTGGCTTGACTTCTCGGGCTCATTGGATGAGTCCTCCACTCCAGGGGCAGCCTGCCTGGCCTTGCAGCTTGAGGACGGTTCCCAAGTTCTCATCTCTCTCATAAGGGCGGGGAGCAGGGTCCCACAGACCCATTATCTGGACACTCATTCTTTGCCGGAGAACACAGGGGGTCATTACAGCAATCTGGCTACTCTGGGCTGGCCCAGGGATGGGTTTGGGAACTCTATAGGAGTTCTAAAGACAAATCGAGGACAGCCATTGATCTAGGGGCTCCTCACACAACTCTCCTTGGGGTAACTCCTGGTGAAGGCAAAGTGTGTGATTTGGTCAGGGGTAGAAAAATATGTGAGTGTGCAGTGTATAAAGCTTTCATGCCTGTGAGAGGTCCACGAATGGTTTTGTTGCTGGGGCCTCATGATCTGTGTTACAAGGCAGGCGCTGGCCAGCCAGCAGTCCATGGCCCATAGAATTTTATGGAGTCATGAGGGAAAAGCATCCTTTCAAGCCACAGAGTTAAGAACCACATGCATTTTTCAGGCCCCCAGCTCCTCTGTTTGCCAGAATGGAACTCATGAGTATTTGGGGTCAGGTTCCAGGCACAGTGGAGCATGGGGAGCTAGAGGGGAGTGCAGAGTGCAGAGGAAGAGAGGACATGCAAGGACAGAGTGGGCATACAGCCACGAAAGCCTGGGGCACTCCCCAGCGGCTCCTACACTGTTGGGCTGATGCTGAGAGTCTGATGGGTGGTCCAAGGTAGAGCATCGGTAGAGTACTTCAAGGCAATGGGCACCCAGACTCCTGTGGCTCAGCATCCAGGAGGACAAAATCATACAACCACCTGGGCACTGAGACCGTGTTCTCTTGCATAATAGCAAGGGGTTTGGATGTTCTTTGGGTCTACTTTAAGAACCTAGTCTACTGTCTTTGGAACTCTGTGAAGAATCCAAATCATTACGTGGTGTTTCTTTAGGATCTCAGTCTTCGGAGGTTAGATAGTGGAATATGGTTTGAGTTATCTGGGTTTTTTTTTTTTTTTGGCTTTTTGGCTAATATCAGATGTGTATTTCTTACTTGAAGTTGAAAGGACCATGGCTTTATATGGACATTTTTAACTGACATTTCACTGGACACCTTTAGGTGTCAAAACGAAGCAGAATTAACCTTTCTGTCCTGTTCACACATTATAATTACTACCACATTCCAATATTTATGTACACTGCTGGGTTACCATTTCTAGAAGGTCTTAATCAAATGGTTGAAAAAATACATTCTGCCTCAGGTCTGTCAACTGGCCAGTATTTTCCTATTACGCACAGTAATGACATGTACCATTATTAAAGCAAACCTGACCTTTCTAAAGGAAGGCCCAGTCAAATGTCATATTTAGTATTCCAAAATGGCCTTGTAAAAATGCATGAAAGCAATCTTGGGAGAAGCCATTTTCCAAGAAAAGCCAAGTCAGAATCTTGTGAAATCTTGCTGGGTTTTAGTTTTCTCTATCAGATTACATCCTGGGTTTCCGAGGGGATTACAGATTACAAACCAAAAGGAAGGCCCCCCCTTTTTTTTTGAGTTGGAAGAAAAGCAAATAAAATATGCAAGATGTTTGTATTTCCAACAGCTCAAGTACACACACACACACACACACATCCCCACATGCCACTAAGAACATAAACTTTTTAATGAGTGCCTGCAGTCCTATCATTTTCTGTGCACGAGTCTTTAGGATAAAAATCAGATTGCATCTGGAATGGTTCAATAGTGGAGAGGAGCTAAAGGCCCCGAGAACTCTCTGCTTGCCTGAAACCTGTCCCAGCTCCTTGAAAGTGACCGTCATGACCTCTTTCTGTGCATGGCCACCACCCCCCGCACCCCTGCCCGCCACTTAGAAGACCTCTCCAGCTCTCCCTCACGTACCTGCCCCAGGAATGCATTCACATCCTGGTGTTTATGCCACATGAATGCAGGCGTGTCTGTAGGAAAATGGAGCAAGCAGACACTTTCCAGAGGGATGACCTCTGCAGTCCTCAAAAGACACCAGCACCCATGGTCATCACATTGCTCTTTCTGTTTCCAAGGGGAAGCTCAGGTGTTCTGAGCACTGTATTTCTCAGTCTTCATTGAACTCTGAACTCTCATGAACACTTGGGACTGCTTGTCCTTTGAGTTGGATATTAAAATCATGGCTTTCATGATTAAGACCCGGGCAGAGGAGGATGAAGGATCTATCTATTTTGTAAAACTACTTACCTATGGATTTGAGACTTGCCTCCCATCCACCCACTGCCCACCATTTTCCTCTGGGATTCTGGTCCCCTTTGCACTGCTGCCCACACGTCTTCTGGAAATGGTCTCTTTCTGTAGGGCTGACCCTCCCTCCTTCCCTATAAGCCCTCTGCTTATTTTGTTCTGCTAATGCCTTTGCTATGTGAACCTATTTTGACTGATTCTCCATTCAAAACTGACCTCACCCAGATGAGGATTGCAATCCTACACCCTCCTCCCTCCCTGGCCCAACCACCCTGTCCTGGCAGAATTCTACACTTCTCCCAGGGGACTGTCTACGTTAAGTCAAAAGAACATAGACAACTTGAATGCACTTAAATGTCACCCACCCATCTTCCCAAACGAGACTGTGAACATCTTGAGGGCATTTCATTTTTAAAAAATATTTTGTGTCTTGCCTAGCATGTGATTACAATACTTGCTTGATTGTTATTTGTTGAGTAAATAAAGGAAGGCATGAGGCATGCATGAATGTAGGAGTCCTGTTCCCAACTCTTTTAAAACGTAGGGCATTTTCCATTTTATCTGTCATGGATGTAACAACACTCATTCCGTAGATTCTTCTGATAACGAAATAAAATACCAGGGATACCAGTTTGCATTAGGCACTCAGGAAACACCAGCTCCCTTTCCTGGCAGCTTTCAGCACCTTGGTATCTTTCTATACATTTTGGTATTTTGTACTTTATATACATTTTACTGTTACTATTTATATCAGCATTTTACTAGTGGCTAAGTGAGAGTCTGTATCTTACCCCCGGTAGAGGGATGATGTCCTGTGTGTGTTGGCATCTCCTTTCTCCCCAGTGGAAGTTCTATGCATAATTTCTGCTACTTGAGGAAGCAGGTGATTTTTTTTCTGAGTCAGCTCTGCTCATTTCCTCAGGGGCAATGAGGGCAGGGGCAAGGCCCTCACCTTGTCACTCCCGAGACTCACCTTCCATGGTCCCGCATCATGGCCTCACCCGGGGCCTGGACCATGGCAGGACCCCCACCCAATCTGCCTGGAGGCTGAGCTTCATCCACAGGTCTGACCCTCCCATCCCATGGGCTGGCCTGTGGCCATGACCCTGGCTAGAACCCACAGCGGTGACATACTGTAGGTCATTATCTTCCCCCAGAACCTGGAGGAACAGGTGTGTCCTAGGTCATGGTGAGAAATACAGTTTACATCCAACCTAGTGCACGTGCATGAGTATGTACACACACACACACACACACACACACATACACACCCCTGAAGCAAGCATCTTATAAAAAGCACATACGATGTATTCTGATATTCTATTATTTTTATTCCACTCCAGGCAAGTCTAGTCTATTTCAATTTTTTTAAATGCTGGTTGTGGCTCTCTACATTGATTTCGCATTAATTTACCTCAGTGGCTTGAGACCTTCTATTGGCAAAATGACGTCTTGGGCGATTACCTAGAAGAGCAGAGGGGGAGTTTCAGCCCAGCTCTATGGGCATGAGGTGAGCTCACGCAGGTGGTCAGACTTCATGCTATGGTGGCCACAAGCAGGACCAGGACTAAGGTGAGGCAAGAAAGCTGCCTAATTTAAAGGCACAGAATTTAAGGAAGTGCTCAGTTTCCAGACTGCAAACCTAAGGGTAGGACTTTAAGTTTGGTATCCTACTCTAGCCCAAGGCTAGAATGATTATTCTTTTTTACAGATGAGACCTTGTCACTGAGGGGCCAAGCTGTGGCCTCGGCCCAGGTGGTGGAGGCAGGCTTTGAGCCTGGATCCGGCTGACTTCCCAGGTGTTGTGAGCTTCCTGCCCAACCCTGTGGGGGTTTTTGGGCACAACCACACTGAGAGCAATGGAACAGTCTCCCTGCGGGGACTCTGCTTACGTGAAACAACAGGGAACTACATCTGGGACCATGCAGTGGGGCCAAGTGGAGGTGAACGGGTTAAGTTTCTGCAGTCAGGGTTGGGTATCTTGGTTTGGTAGTTTCTTAAAACACAAGTCGTATTCCACAGCCCTGAGGCTGGACAGGCTTTGCCCTCTGTGCTTATGAACAAGTCATTTCCCACCTACCACGACCTGGAGTGTGGTTGATGGAGGAGAGAGTCAGCAGGACAGCTGGAGCAAATGTGTGGGGCGAAGCTCGGGAATGAGCAGGCCTGTGGCCCCAGACTCAGCTGTCACAAAGTTTAATGTGTCTTAGGTTAGAAGCCGCAGGTGGCATGGGAAGAACACAGATGCCCCCCATCGGTGTTTCTCGGCCAGGCACCCCCACTCCCATGAGGTCTCCTCACTGTCCACACATCTACCCAATCATGCCTCCTCCTTCCCTATCTGCTTTCATTCTGCTTCCCTTCCTTTGTGTTGCCCTTCCCGCCAGCTGGAATGCTGTGTCTCTTCACAGGTTAAGAGGAAGCCTGTCTGCCTGGCATAGATGGTGGCCGGTTGTGGCTAAGAGAGCCTGAACCTGCATCTGACCTGTGGGCTGCCAGTCCCTTGTGAGCTCATGCAGGAATCATGACTTCATGACGACCTCCAGACACTGCTCTCTCTGCATCTGGTCTATCAGCCCCTTGTGCAAGGACTGGGAGCTATAATGTGTACTGAACACCTTCTAAGACACCCAGCCTAGCCAAGTGTCACAAGGAACACAGGCTTGCAACACATATTTGTTCAAGGACTAAAGACCCCACATAAGGACAAATCCAATCAAGAGAATACAGGCGGTAATTGAGGAAGTCGGCACTGGTCCCATGGGGGAATGGTGGCTTCAAGTCAAGGGGAGAGGGTCTGTTTGCCTCTGTCAGTGACTGAGAGTTTTAATGGGGATGGAACCTAGATCCAGCTTTTGGTTAATTCACCGCAACTTTCTGACCTTTAGTTTCCTCATCTGTAAAATGGGGGCAATATAGCCCTGACCTCTTTGGTGGGTTTTGAGAGTTAAGTGAGGTGGTGAGTGTAAGACCCAGTCATAATGATGAATATCAGCTGGTAGTTTTGCAATTTGGGCTGAGCTTTGTCCTTGGCAGAAGGCGGCTGCTCTGCCATACCCCATTACAGGTAGCTAGGAACAGAGCTGTCCAGGGCTCCCTGTTGGTGGCCTGCCCTTCCCCGCAGGGTGACTCTCAGAGACCGGGCTATGGACTGTGGACTGATGCCCTCACCTGCACTCGGCAGTCCCATCTGAAATCCGCCAATGGCTGTGGATGAAACTTTCCCTACCTGAAGTCAAGGTGGGGTTCTAACACCAGAATTTTGTTTTCGCTGACACCAGAATTTTTAACACTTTGAAGTCGAAAGTAGTCTTTAAAGATGGGGAAGACGTGCACCTCCATATGATTTTTGTCTAAGGAACTAGAAATGAAAGTCAGACAAGCTCTCTCTCTCTTGATCACCAACACCATACTTGCTTTGAAAATTTGGAAAATACAGGAAAGTGAATATATACATATACACACCAGCCACAGTGTCGCTAACCAGAGGGGAGACATTGTTAATATCTTGTTGTATGATAATCTGTCCTCTCGAATATGTTTTCTTTATGTAAGGTCCCTATATAGGTAATTTTAGATCTTTTTTGGTTTTTGTTGTCTAACATTATAATATAAATATTTCCTGGTCTTAAAGATACTTGGTAAACAAACTAAACTAAACAAACTAAAGTCTGCATTGCACAGCATGGCTGTATGGGTCATGATCTATTCACCCTGCCCCATAATGTTGGACACAGATTGTTCCAGAATTTTCTCTGTGATAAATACTGGTGTGGTAGGTGGTAGGAATGTATTTTATATCAAATTCTCCCGTCACCTTCCCTGTAAAACATTTTACTTAGGTCTGATGCTGCTCATAAGAAGGGAGAGATGGGATGTTTACATCCTTCCCAGAGAAAATACTTGTTCACTCGTCGGCCTTTGTCATCAGTGGTGTCGGTGGCTTCCTGGGCTCTCCAGTGCCTCCTATAGATTTTCCACGCAGAGGGGAAATGCCGATGTTCTAAATCATGGGAAGCAGCACACTTATAACAACAACAATGACCAGGCACTGCAGGTCACTGCCTTAATCCTTACTATGGCCCCGTGAGGTGAGTGTGGTGATGGTTTTTACAGATGAGCAGATGGAAGGTCAGAGACACTCAATAACTCACCCCGAGACTTGGAGCTGGTGAGTGGAAGGTAAACTTGGAAAAAGCCATGCACACACTCCCTGGGGAAATCACGTCCAAAGGAAAGAAAACAAAGCCAGTTGCATTGACCCAATCGCCTTGCCTGAGGAGGGGAGCTGGATAGAGACAAGTAAGGATGTATCCATTTTTCATTTGTGAAGCTTGGTAATCAAGGATGCAAATTTTCCTAGCTTCCGTGCATATACTCATTCTTCTGGTCAAGGACTCATTTAGTTATTAATTTGATCAACAGATATTAATTGAGCCTCTACCAGATGCCAGGTGGGAATGTAATAGTGAGCAAAGCAGGCTGTCCCTGGTGACTTGTGGGGAGGCAGATGCTGGATCGTTTCACACACATGTGCACACGTACCCACAGTTTAACTACAACTGTGATAACTGCCCTAAAATGCACAAGTTTTCCCAAGAGGTCAGGGGGGAGTTCCCTGGGCAAGGAATATTCACTGAAACCTAGGGAAGAGCAGGAATTAGCCAGGCAAGAAGCAAGAGGCAAGCATCAGTGGCAGTGGGAGTGTCCACTGTCCCAGAGTCAGAAGAGCAGGATCTGTTAACCATGTCAGCTGGTAGACCACATCTGGCACACCACCTGTTTTGTCAATAAAGTTTTATTGGAACTCAGCCATGCCCATATGCTTATGTACTGTCTGTGGTTGTTTGTACACTACAACAGAGATCTTGTGGGCCACTGATCCTAAAATATTTGCTATCTGGCCCTTCATAGAAAAGGCCCGACAATCCCACCCCTGGAGAAATGGGACAGTGTCTGCGAGGTATGGTGATTGAGGGGCTACTAGCCCAGCAACAGAGGAAGGGTGAGCCAATAGGCCTTACAGGGGTAGGAGGCCACATGCAGGAGTCTGATATTTCCTGAGCACCAAGAGGGAGACATTGAAGGTTTTGCACAGAAAAATATGTGGTTGTGTGATTTTAAAAGATTACACTTTTCACCTAATGGTCCCTAATGCTGAACTTTTAGGCTTCCTTTCCTTGGTTTATAAATAATAAGTGGTCACTTAATAAATATTTGCTAAATACAAGAACAAATCATTGCAAAAGGTTTCAGTGGTAATCCAAGTTAATAGGAATACAATAATTTAGTGAGACCTAAATTTTATATGTGCACTTATTTTATATGTGCACTTCACGCTATTTTTTGAAAATGCGCATCCTGTAAATAAGTCTTAAGTCTTTTTATTAATGCTGTTCACAATATTGTTCTTCTTTGTGCAGACTCTGTATTTCAATATTTTAGCTCAAAGCAAAGTAAGTCTATGGAGGGAAGAGAACTGTAATGACAGTTAGAGCCCACATTTTTGTTTTCGATTTCAACGTGCCAGGTTCCTTTTGACAAGAAGCTCGGTTACCCAGCTGAATTTGGTGTGAGTCCGAAAGGTAGAGTTTTAGCAGGAAGTTTGGTCTAATACATCCACCTGCCTAGTGGGAGTAAGGTGATGTTTATAGGTGCTAAAAGTGTTGGTTCCTCTCTTGAACCTGGTTGTCCTGCTAAATGTTTATGAATATCTCAGTCTGACCATCTGGTCAACCTGAAAATTACTCCAGCCAAAGTGAGCCCCCGGGGCCAAGGAGATGCTCCCTACGTGTGCACACAAATTCACACAAATGGACACACATGTGCCTGCATGTTCTGACATACTAGATTACTTGCGTTGTATTGGTCAGTGTGATACTTAATTTTATGGGTCAACTTGACTGGGCCACAGGGTGCCCAGACATTTGGTCAAACATTATTCTTGGTGTGTCTGTGAGAGTGTTTCTGGATGAGATTAACGTTTGAATAGGAGACTGAGCAAAGCAGATTGCCCTCCACGGTGTGGGTGGCCTCAACCAATCTGCTGGAGACCTGAAGGAAACAAACAGGCTCAGTCGGGATGATCTCCTGCTGCCTGACTTGAAACAAACATCAGTCCCTTCCTGATTTTCAACTCAAAGTGAAAAACCAGCTCTTCTTAGGTCTCGGGCCTGCTGGCTTTTGGACTGGACCTACCCATCAACCCTCCTGGGTCTTTGGCTTGTCAGCTGAAGTTCTTGGGACTTCTAAGCCTCTGTAATCGTGCGAGCCCATTCCTTATAATAATCTCTTTATACATATGTCTTTCTGTGTGTATATATGTGCACATATGGAGATATATATGTGTGTGTATGTTTGTCTGTGTGTCTGTGTGTATTTGGCTCCATTTCTCTGGAGAATCCTGGCTCATAAGTATTTTCCTCAGTCGCTACTTTCCTCAGCTTACCCTCTTCTTAATGTTTTCCTTTGAATTGACTTACTTATTTTTGTAATAGGTTATAAAGGGAACTTGGTATCCATGCTTGAAATTGAAAAGCACTATCATCGCGAACAGAAGCCAAAGAATGTCGTGCCTTTGGGTTGTCACTGTGACCCATGTAGGCTCAGCCTCTGAGGCCTGTTCTCTTTCTCTGTTAAGTAGGGAGATTAGCACGTGTTGGGTGTTAAAGACAGACTATCAACAAAGACAGATGCAACATCAGTGAAGTTCTCACCATGTGATTTATGATTTTATGCCTTATGCTTACCCTGCACAGGAACAGAGGCTGGTCCCGGCCCCTGTGAGCTGACTTATAGCCTCGGCTTTCCTCAAAGGTGGAGGTCAGCAGAAGGCCGGAAAGTGGTTCTTTTTTTTTTTTCTTTTAAGATTTATTTATTTATTTGAGGGAGAGAGAGCGGTGGAAGGGCAAAAGCAGAGGGAGAGGGAGAATCTCAAGCAGATTCCATATGAAGTGTGGAGCTTGACACAGGTCTCGATCTCATGACCCTGAGATCATGACCTGAGCTGGATTTAAGAGCTGGACGCTCAACAGACTGAGCCACCCAGGAGCCCCCAGGAAGTGGTTCTTAAAACTTTCTTTTAATATAGATCTCCAGAGGAGTTTACTAGAAATTCGGCTCCTGGGCCTCCCATCCCCAGGGCTTCTGATTCAGGGACAGGTTGGAAGATGACCCAGTTCCCAGGTGCCGGGGCATTCTCTTGCCTGTGGTGGCAGCTGCTCTAAGAAACAGCTGAGGCCTGATCCATGGAGGGTCTGGGATGAGCACAGTCCCAGATAAAGGGCCTCCAAGCAAACAATCATAAGTAGCTCCCAAACAACCCGAGGGAATGTTCTGGCTTCATTCTTACAGGGATGGTTTGGAAAAGTAATCGGTATGTGACAAACATGCACATAATTCCACCCCTTTCTAAGAGTGATTTTGGCTTAAAGCACTTTATTGCTGAATTCCTGGAATGCGAAATTGTTAGATCCTTACTTAAAGCAAAGAAAAGTAAAATACAGAGAGCATTAAGAATTACCTGAAGGGAAGAGAGGCATATGCTGTCTGATTTCTGGGTTACCAAATAAACTCAGGCAATGAGAAACCAGCAATTCTCTTCTCCTCCCGGGGATCCCAGGTTCATTTTCATTCCCTATAATGGGTTCCATGGGCCTGAGAGGATATGTCCATGTCCAATTCCTGGAACCTGCGAATATTACCATATATGGCAAAAGATGTGATTAAATCAAGGATCCTGAGAGGAGGAGTGTGTCCTGCCTGGACTATCCAGATGGGTCCTTAGTCTCATGCCAAGGTCGTTAGGACAGTGAAGTGGAGGGAGACCACACAGATGGAAGAGAAGGGGGAGGCAGGCACCCCCAAGCCAACGGACACCTGGAAATGCCAGAATCCAGAAGGGGCGAGAGAGCATGCTCTCCTGGGCTTCTCAGAGGAAGCATGGCCCTGACAACACCTTGACTTTGGACTTCTGGCTCCCAGAACTGTGAACGAATAAATTTCTATTATTTAAAGCCACCAAGCTTGTGGTAATTTATTGCAGTAGCCTCAGAAAACTAATACACAACCCAGAGCAGGATCTAGGAATGAGACTCGAGGGGCTGTTGATACGACTCTCTATAAACAAGGCAAAGCTCACAGTTCCCTGGGAGGACAGTCAGACCAAATTACTTTGTTTTTCATAGAATACTGACACACACTCACACACACGCACACACATGACTGTGTTATACAAATGTGGCTCTTCTATGCTCTTACCTGGGAAGGTTTGCCTGAGGTAGCAACCCTGTCCTCTGGTTTTGGCCATGGCCAATCAGTCACGGACCATTCTTCTCCACCCCACAGGACACACAGACCTGTGGGCACCATTCTTACCTGACATCACGAGGCATTTGGGAGGGAAGATGGGCTCTCAGGAAAGGTCCAGAGCAGCACAGCCCAACAGAAACACAACACGAGCCACACACATAACCTTAACCTTTTTTGGAATCTCTATTCAAAATATTTTTTAGAAGGTGAAATTAATGTTAATAATATAGTTTATGTAACTTGGTTTTTCTCAAATATTATAATTTCAATGTGTACTCTATAAAAGTTACCGGTGAAATATTTTACATTCTTTTTTTTTTTTTTTTCCTGGTGTTAAGTCTTTGAGTCCAGCGTCCATTTCGCAGGTGAGTCTCGATTTGCACCTGACAGGGCAAGTGCTCGCCAACCCCACGACGAAACGCTTCCGTGCTGGATGGTCCAAGGCTAGGGCTCATGCAGTTACGGAACAGTGGGCCCCGGGACCCCTGTTTTTAGATCCACGGGGCCCCTGACGGCGATCCCTTGCAACTCTTTCCAAGGAAGCCAGTCTGTGTGGTTGTAGTTTGGGGCTGGGGCCATGCAAAAGTCCATGAAGGAAGATGCTCCTGAGGGCAAAGCGGACACCAGAGTGACAGTGACAGCCGTGGTCCACGCATCGGCCAATCTTCCTACCAGTTCTGCACAAATTCCTGGGCCCTGCGGGGATTTGATGTGGTCGAGGTCCTGAAAGTTCTTAGATCGTGAGACCTTCTAGACAAAAATTCCCTCCCGTGGCATCAGTTCGTGAACAGGCTGGCCCTGCCAGACTTGAAGTGTCTTTAGAGAGAGGAGGGGACGAGAAATTGGTTTACCTCACTTTGAATGGAAAGTTAATTGCTTTTTGGAAAGTTGTTTTCAGCCAGATGAGGACCACACAGAGGAAAAAGAAGTTTCGCCCTCCCATGGGAGCTGAGCCAAGAGGGACAATAGCCGTCTGCTTTTCTGAGTCTGATGGACATTGAGGGCAACCCAAGGCGGGACCATTGTTCATGCTGACAGCTTAACAGCAGGCTCGAGGAAGAAGAGGCCATGATGGCAGTGGGGAGCCATAAACACTTAATCCGTCACAGAAACTTCGAGGGAATCAGGCGCCATGGAGGCCAGACCCAGCCCTTAATTGTCGGGTAATTCGCTGTCTGGGGCTGCGTGTCTGCACCGTGTTGCTGCCTGCGCGGGAGCGAGGGCGGCCCAGGGAGGGCGTGGTGGCGTCCCTGCCCCAGAGCCATGGGCAGGATGATGGATACCCACCTGTCCACTGCGCTGGTCTCATTCATTCAAATTAATCAGTGCCCAGAGCTGGAAGAGCAACGGATCTGGACTCAGACAAAGATGAATTGTGGCAGAAATGGAAGCTACAACCCAGAAAACGGACGTCATCTGGCTGCTGGGATTTTATTAGCTAATCACAACCATGAGTTTGAACTTCTGGAAATATTGCTGTGATTGAATGGGCACCTGGTCTCCCCTTGGACTTGTTGGGATACGTGTTTAGCGATGTGGGCGGGAGCAACACAGACTGTAACGGGTGTGTCACATCCTTCTCTTTTTCTAGTATGTTCCTTTGGTCGCTCTAGTACTGTCAATGTTTAGCTGCTGATGACCAGGCTTCAATCATAATATTAAGCCTAAGTGGCAAGCCGTCACCCAAGACCAGGGGCCAGCGTTACTTAAAGTGCTCAGCGATGGCTAAGCATCTCCTACCAGCTACGAGATGCTGGTGCTCTTTGGAGGCCAGCATTGAGTGCCAAGACTGGGAAAGGAACCTGCACAGTCATGACCCTGGGGTCCACTGGTAGCCGTCAGCACCTTTGTCTTGTGTATGTTCTCGGGTCCTGGTATTTGCCTTTTCCCCCCTTGGCTACATCTTTAGTACCTCGACTGAGGGCATCCACTACAAACTCTTACCATTTTATTCTCGCCACCCCTGCAGTCCCAGAAGCAATCCTAGCCCCGTGTCTCTGGGCGTTGGCCCTAGCTTCCAGGCATGCAGTGTGCAACTTACATCCTTCTGGCCCCCCGTGTGACATCCACCTGCAGGAGTCCTTACCTGATGGCTGGCATCCAGCACACGGAGGGTATTTCCTGCCCCACCTGAGGCTTTCCCAGTGGGCAGACTCTGCCAGGACCCTCTGGGCTGGGCTGGTAATATGGGAGTCCGTGCCTCAGACAGTCTGTGCCTCAGACAGTTTCTCAATCAGCAGGGCAAGGAGCCAAGCAGTGGCTGAATTCTTTGCCTGAATCCCTGGAGGGATTATTCCTGAGACATTCTCTGCTTTTCTCAGGGGCTCCTATGCGGCATCCCCATGCTCCTTTCAGAATGGACACCTTAGTAACGCAGCTCATGTGGCTTCTTAATCTTCCGTGGCTTCCCTCCAGCCCTGCCCACTGTGCCCATGGTAGTCTTGCTGCTCAGAGCTACATTTCTAGGGTCTCTGATTTTGGGGGGACACGGAGGATGGGGAGAACCCGGAGTCCTGGCTCCCACCGAGGGCCACCCCTCCTAGTGACTGCACATGTCCAGGGCACCGGGTGCCACATGGAGTGCTTTGGAAGGATCACTTGCTGTAATTCCACCGTGCTTCCATTGGCAGGGGCTCTTTTGATCCCCATTTTGTAGAGGAGGATGCGGGAAACCCAAGGTCAAAGGATGCGCTCAGCCTGATTAGACAGCTCGGTCTGGGATTTTAATCCAAACAGTCTGGGTCTGGTTTTGCAGTGCAAAATACTGCCTCCACAATTAATCAATTAAAAAAAATAATGAATTTGCCTTGTGCTCTTTGAGCCCAGGAGTGCACTTTGCTGAAATGCTGTGTGGGTATCAGATTCTCTGCAATCCAGCTTCTGCTGGACTCAGTGAGGACAAAAAACAAGGAGACAGTGGTGGATCTAAATTAATATGGAAGGAGGACTGGCCCGCTCAGTGCCCTTAGACTGGTCATTTTTTAGGATAATTAAAAATGGATTGAAACCCAGAGATCCCAGGCTCCCTGAAGGACGTGTGTTTCCTCCAAAGGCAGCCTATGAAGGGCCCTCCTGGATTCTTTCTGTGCAATTTGCTGGTGCTGATAAAACCATTTATCATCATGCGAGCTGCTCTATCTTATTTGAGAATATGACTGGAGGCCCCAAATTTAGCAGATCCTGACACGCCTTCATTAGGGCATCCCAAATCTGGGCCCAGGCTTCTGCTGCAAGGTGGGGCGGGACTCCAGGAGTGCCTGACTACCCCCTCTCCATGGTCCTCCAGATACAGCATCAGAGCAGAACAGAAAAAGGAGAAATCCTGTGTCTTCCCTGAAAAACAGAAAGGCTGCCATCAGCAGGTTGGAAGGAGGATGAATTTCTGTAGGCTGGAAGCACTGAGATATGTACAACCCAAAGAGAATTCCTCCTAGACGTCCCCTGAACCCTGGAACCACCACCTTTACTTTCCTCTGCATATATAGGACAGCCCAGGCAAAGTGGGTGCACAGATTTTCTTAGCCCACAGTGATGGATATGGTAGAGGATCACAGCTGCTGGAGGCCCAGGGCTGAGCATTTTGAGCTTCTCTGCTCTCCTTCCCCTAGCGGGTGGGGTGCTGTGGTGACTTACAACATTGCTGGGCTTCCCCTTGTGAGCTCATGTCCCCCCTGGTACTTCAGGCCCCAGGAATCAGCAGGGCCCGCAGAGCCGAGGCGCACCATGGTTGGTACTTACTGCTGGCAGGCTGCATGTGCTGGGTCGGCATCTGTGTCCGGTGCTGCTCAGCTATGGAGCAGAGCTTGTACAAATATCCCAGGAAATAAAGTTTTCATTAATATGGCCTTGGTTATTGGCATTAATAAACAAAACTTTGTGCTTTTCCCAATAAACTGCATTTTACCAGGCCCTCTTGTGATCCAGTTTCCAACGGACCTTACTTAATGTTTGAGGTTAAAGTAGGAGGCGAATGTCTTACTTGATATAAAAGAGTCCTGTCAGTAGGTCAGGGGCAGGTCGGAGTCAAGGCCATCAGGGCCTGATTTACAACCCCCAAGGTAAAGGGTGTGGGCAGGAGAAGGAGGAACCAGGGGCCAGGAAGTTGCAGGACACTATGCACTGGGGGAGGAGTCCACCTGCTGCTCAGACCCCAGTGGGATGTTTTCTTCCCCCCTCAAAGAGATGTAATGCACTGTGGCCTCCCCCGAGGCACAGAGAGGAGGTTCAACTCCTAGGGAGGACACAACAGTCCCGCAGGCCTCTGTCACTGCAGTTCCAGGATCAGTCTCATTCTGGTAATTAAAAGATCCCAAGTGGTGTCCCAGCAAAACTCCCTTGATGAGCCTGCCCACCTGGGCTAATGGCCTCCTCGTGCCCTGCAGCGCTGACCCTATTGTGACTGCTGCCTCTCCCACACAGAGCCGTAGCAGATTTGCAGCCCCTGATACTAACAGGTGATAACACCTGATACTAACACCCTAAAGAGTTGTGGGGTGAAGAAATGGCTGAGACTACGGGCAGCCCTGAGCAGCCTGTACCAGGCGGACTAGCAGCTGGTTGGCCCTGCCTGTCTGTGGGCCCCTGTCTGGGCTGTTCTATCCACAGTAGTTTGCCAACAGGGCTGGTGACTCGTAGATTTGTCTTCTCAAAAGTCAGTGAGCTCTTTGGAAAGGGCTTATTCCCTGTTTGTCTTAATACAGATAACCCTTGGGCTAGTGGCCCAGGGTCTCTAAGTGTTCACTGAATGAATGGATGGATATTGGATGCACAGCTGGATGGGTGATGGAAGATGAAGAAGTGTAAGTAGAAGTCCAATTTGGAAACAGCCAGCCTATTTGTTGATGTTAGAACTCTGCTTTGTGTAGCAGTTATGTATTCTTTATTGTTTTATGTGTTTCTTCTGTATTAGCCCTCATTTCAAATATAAAGATGGATAGGATTTTTCTTTTTTTTAATTTTATTTTATTTTTTCAGTGTTCTAAGATTCACTGTTTATGTACCACACCCAGTGCTCCATGCAATATGTGCCCTCCTTTATACCCACCACCAGGCTCACCCAACCCCCAACCCCCCCTCTAAAATCCAAACTGTGGAAAGAGCCAAGATGCCCTTCAACAGATGAATGGATAAAGAAGATGTAGTCCATATATACAATGGAATATTACTCCAACAGGATTACCATCCATCCTGTTGGTTCTCACATTTATAGACACATAAGTCTTACTCTTTCATATGCTGCATAAAATATTCAAACACATACATCTTTGTTCCCTATAAATACAGTAATATTTAAATGTATAAAATGTATGTGTAAAGCATACCACATATGTATTTTACATTTTTAAAAACAGTTTTATTTATTTATTTGACAGTCAGAGATCACAAGTAGGCAGAGAGGCAGGCAGAGAGAGAGGGGGAAGCAGGCTCCCCGCTGAGCAGATAGCCCAATGCGGGGCTCAATCCCAGGACCCTGAGATCATGACCTGAGCCGAAGGCAGAGGCTTAGCCCACTGAGCCACCCAGGCGCCCCTGTACTTTGCATTTTTAAGAGTGAATACTGAACATTATCAATGAACCAGTTCTGGTGACTTTGGATACCAGTCTTCTGTTTGGGTGCTCTTACTCTGAGCTCACTCACACTGAAATTTTCAGATGCATGGGAATGTGCTCTGGGCTCATGTGGAGAGTCATCAGATGCCCCATCAGGCTGGGTCTGGTCCCAGAGCGGCAGAAAGCACCCCAGCCTGGCAGCCTCTCTGCCGTGACTAGAGATGATGTATGGCTGTGCCACAGTCTGTTATGTCATGTCCGTTGATAACTCTGTATAATTAATTTGATGCCATCTGATGCAGCAGCAGGTTAGACATTTAAGAAATAAAAAGTTGCCCATGCCCCACAGAGCACATCTGTTTAATGGCATAATTCAAATTAATATCCAACAATTCCGTAAAAGCTCCTGGAGCTGTTCTGCGTTGATGCCTGGCGTCCTCCCAATTGCCATGAACGAGGCTCCTGTCGAGCCCCTCAGCTTGGCAGCTCCCGAGTCTATTCACATGAAGCATGTATTTAAAACCTTTGTTTATTTTTAAAAAATTTTAGAATGGAAAAAAAAATTTAGAATGACACAATGATAAAAATAGCACACAGAATTCCTGAATGCCCTTCCCCACTTCCGCAATGTTAAGGTCTTACAAAATCATAATGCAGTTATCAAAACCAGGGACTTAAGGTTGAAGCAATTCTATTAAGTAATATGCAAAGCTTATTCAAATTTTACTAATTGTCCCCTGAGATCCTTTTTCTGGTCCAGGATTTATTGCCATGTTCCTTAGTCATTTCCATATGGGAGCTTTCTTTTTCTTTTATGACATTTTTTTAATGACAATATTATTTCTAATGGCCTATTTGTTTGTTTTTTTTGTAGTGTTCCTCAATTTGAGTTTTTCTGTTTCCTCATTATAAGATTGAGGTTGCACACTTTTGGCAAGAATACCACAAGAATGCTAATGGTTCTTCTCAGTGAATCGTAGCCGGAGGCACACAGTAGTGATATGTCTCATTACTGGTGTGGTTAATCTGGATCATTTGGCTAAGGTGATGTCTGCCAGGTTTCTCCACTGTCAACTTATTAATTGGTGTGTGTGTATTTAGTAGGTATTTTGTGTGGGATAATTCAAGATGACTCAAAATCCTGTTTCTCATTATCCTCTTTGGTCCACTAATATTTGTGTCCATCAGTGATCTGTGTGTGCTACAACTATTTCTGTTGCAAAATGGCAATTTTCTGTTTCTATCTTATATTCCTTCTGTATTTTTTAATTCAGACTCTAGCATAAGGAAGAGCTGTTCCTTCTCCCACTTAATTATTTATGTAATTATTTCTTTAAATTAGTATGAGCTTATTCTGTGGGTTATAAGTCATCAACATCATTATTTATTTTTTGCTCACACTGTTCTGGATCTGGCTTGTCTATTGGAAGTGTCTTCAAAATGGCGGCCCTCTTTTTCCGTGTTTCTTTTTCAACGAAGCTCTATCATTTTTTTTTTTTTTAAGCACTTGTGTGAACTGTATTTTAAAATTCCAAGATCTGTGACTGGTGCTATCATGGGTTGAAAATAAATTAAGGTGAGAGACAATATGGCATTTTTCTTATAGTTTAAACTAAGTTAGATAACAGTGTCTCCAAATAGAATGTCATTATACTTTCTTAGGTAATTACTTTTTCACGGGTGAGAGGATTTTCTATTGTTGCCTCACTTTGCGTGAAATGGATTCTAGGCCAAAGGCTTTTTTCCCCACATTATCTGTGGAATATCTCTCATGTGGTGGGCACTTGATACCGTCTGTGTACTGAGGGAGAAGGAATGACTGAGGGACTTGGGGGTGTGGATGAATGTGCAGGAGAGGGAACCCAGTGTGGGGGTGGCTCAGAGGGTGGCTTCTGGAGTCTGACTCTTAGGGCAGCTTCTCCCTCTGCAGTGTGCACCACAGATCACCTGGCATCTTATCAAAAAGCAGATTTCAATTCTTTGGGTCGGGGTGGGGCCCTAAGACTCTGAGTTTCCAACAAACTCCCACCAAACTTGGGTTCTGTTGGTTGAGGACCAGACTTTGAGTGGCAAGTTCTCCAATCTGACCATGTCTACTACTTGCTATGTAGGCAACCTCATGTGGTTCATTTGACCTCTTTTGACCTTGGTTCATCATCAGGTGGGAGTAACCATGATGGCACTCTCTCAGAAGACCATGGCTAGAAGAAAGAATGATGGTGAATGTGCTGGCATACAGTAAGAGATGAGTTATCATCATACATTGATACCTTCTCATAGCAACAATAAATAATAGTTATTCTGGTTATTGCTTATTTCTCTAAACAGCAATTCTCATTAGCTTTTTCCCCTCTCCAGCCTTCAGATTTTCTCATGTCCCTGGAAGAAGCTGGTGGGCAGAGAACCAGTTTGAGCACAAAGTTCCTTGGCCCAGCCAGGTGAGCACGTTTGGAGCTATTTATCCATATCAGTGGGCAGAAGTGACAGGCTGCAGAGGTGAGACAGAGCCTGGACTTACTGGTGGGACCTGGGGCAGAAATCAGCACAGAAAGCAAACACACTTGTGTTTGCTTCTCTCATTGGTGGCTTAAGGGACAGTCTGGAGATACTTGACTTTGCAAAGCATCTTGATTCTCTCTGCTCCTTTCCTAGGCAGTGGGTTCCTTGGCTGTGTGAGGGGGTGGTTCTCTCTGCTGGGGACTGAGCAGGGAATGGGCAGTCACTTGACTGTCATTCTGCATGGGCATCTGGGCTTTTTTTTTTTTTTTCTAACAGAGCTCAAGTTATCTACTCTGAAGAACAGAGAGCAAATGTGGTTGTGTGTGGACCTGCCCATACCTGGCTTTTCCATAGGTTCTTTACACCTGGGGAGCGAATTAGAGTTGAGTGGGTCTGTCGTGGACACTAGGCCCTGGGGGGCATGATCTTCACTACACATCTCTGAGGGAGGAATTAGATCACCCACTCAGCAGAGGAGCACATTCCTGCTCTCAGAAGGTGAGGAGGGAGTCTGGAGTCACTTGCAAGTGGCAGAGTCAAGATAAACATGGTTTCATCAGGTCCCCGAAGTGTGCTCTTTCTGCCACATCAGTGGTCATAGGAAGCAAGTCGGTCACACCTGTACCTATCCTCTAGGATCCAGAAGACAGCATGGGGACAGACACGGACCTGGTGTAGTTAGATGTTTCATCCACAAGACCCAAGGAAAAACCCTGTCCTCAGGATGCTCTGGTGTTTCAGAAACTGGGAATCACCCCACCCAGGCCGCTTGGCACACATCCTCTGCTGCACGCATGTGGGGCTTAATTACAAACACTTGTGTGTTGCTGATGGGGGGCTAAGGCATTATTCTCAGCTAGGAGGAGACACATGTCTGCATGGGAGTGGTCTCTCCCTCCCTCTGATTTAATCTGACATTACTAGAAGCAGAACATTACCAGAACACATGCTGGCACAGGTGTTCACTGCCAACATTTCACTCCACATGTGCCTGCTTACAAGGGCGAGAAAAATACAGAGTTCCTGCAATATTGGACCCAGGACCCACACGGAGAGGGATGCATGCCCTGAATTAGCATTGCCTCAACTCAAGGGGTCCAAAGACCATGGGAGTCGTGTCTATAGAGGTACCCCAAAAGTCTACCATGTAGAGCGTATGGCGGGGGAGAGACTAGCATGAATCTCATGTGAGTTTCAGAGGTTTAACAGTGAGCAAGACAGATAAGACCCCTGACATCATAGAGTTTACGTTTTTGGATGGGTTGGATGATTACTAAATAGAGAGACAGTTGCGATGAAGAGAATAACCAGGGTGACGTGATGGAGAAGGCGCGTGCTCAGGACCATAGCCCTTGGGACATGCCCGCCGTTTAAACTTGCCAGCATGATGAGAGGCAGCTGGCCATGCAGAGGTGCAGGAGAGGACTTCCTAGAGAGACTGAGTTCAAAGGCGGAAGAGCGTAGACCAGTGTGACATGTTTCCCTGGGGTCTGATGTCACACCTGCTGTCCCTCTGCTCTCCTGACTATCACGCAGGGGTGATGTGACATGGTGGAGAGGGTGCTGCTCATGGGTCCCACAGACGGGCTTCACTTACTCTACCACTAGCTTTTTGGGTGACTATAGACAAGCCAACTTCTTAGAGTCTCAGTGGTCTCATCTCTAAAATGGGAACAATATCCTCTTTCTTGCAGATTGAGAGGAATGTGAAACACATACATAAAACATGCCAAATACATGAAATTTATACACACAACTTCATAATACCCGTGTATGCTTGTTGCACATTCATTCTTGGGGACAAGACACACGCGTGTGCCTGTTGCCTTCTGTGCGGCTGCGCGCCCACACGTCCCTGCAGCTGACTCCCTCTTGAACCGCAGATTCAACTAGGATTTATGAAGGAAATAAGGCAAAGGAAACAAACATTCATTAAAATCTGATCATCTCTTGTTTTCTGCTTAATGCTGTTTTCCTGAGCCATCTGGGAACAATTTATCGAAAACCATAATTGTGCATTAAATATTGCGATTTGTTCCAGACTCCATGTATGGAGTAAACCATGTAGGGATGGATTGTATAGTCAGCACGTCAGGCGGCCCTGGAGCTTTTGTTACTGAGACATGTTTCCTGGTCTCCACAGTCCTCTCCCATCTTTCAGGATCCCCTCAGAAAAATAAATGCTGGTTTCAATAAACACTGTGCTGAAGAAAACAAACAGCTCCAGTAAAAGCCATCTCTGTGACATTGAAGGCAGCTCGGGACAAGGTCTGCTGAGAAAGGCATTTTCTCCTGATTCAGGCTGAGGGTCGTGGGGATGCCCCTCAAGAACCCTGCAGCTCCTTCTTGGGGAAAGAGAAACATTGTCTACACGGCACCGACCTTTAGCCCCCAAATTCCCACCTGCCATTAAGATGGGCCCACCTACCTAGGATGGCTCTGCTTCTGCAGCACTGGTGACCACCCCGCCTGCTCTCTGCAGCCCCCCCAGTAGGTGTCTGCAGAGGAGAAGGTGGGTTGGAGGCAGGCGGGGCTGTGGGGCTGTAGGTTTCTGGCCTGGGTGGAGGGACCGGATCGCTGTCAGCCATGTGGCTGGGGGTTCAGCTGAAGAGAACTATTTACCCAGCCTTGAACTATTATTCAATTATAAACAAAAAGAAATTGCCACTGCTGAAAAGGTGGATAAGAAAGTAGGGGAGTAGCTGAAACTGGAGAGATGCAAACATGGGAAGGAAACTAACAGGAGCTGTGAGTTATACTGTGACTTAATGCAACTTGAGAGAGAGTTTAGGACTCCCATGTTCCACGTGCAGATGCCAGCATCTTGAGGGTCTAAGGATCTTGCTCTGGTTCCCCACTGGCAAGTCTTGGGGTGGGACTCAAACCTGAGCCCCTCATTCTGCACTGGAGCATTTCAGAAACTCTGGGGGCACAGTGGTCTCTGGGCCCCCCTGCTCTCCCTGGCACCCTACCTGCCCTTCTGTGCTACTGTCCCCGGGGCTACTGTGAGGGGCTCCCGGTGGTGTCATCCAAGCCTTCCTGAGGGCAGCTCAGCCCAGGGCCCTGGTCTACCCCTGAGTGCAGAGTGGCGGGGACCAGAGCGAAGGGATGGACAAGCCCAGGGCCCACCAGCCTTTCCTGTGTTTCTGTCTTGCATCCCTTGGTTGAGGCAGGCCCGTCCCATGAAGCAGCTTTCTCCCCCCAGAATGGCTGAGCATTTCCTTTCTTCTTTGTTTGCTTTCCTCCCCTCTCCCATCCCACCCCCACCTGGTTTGTTGAGGGATCTACTCTCAACTCGTAGTCAGCGAGTGGGACTGCGGGAAGAGGAGGTGCAGAACAGGCATGGGAATTGGCGCTTCTCTGGGTTCCTGTCCACTGCTCGCCACTATTGTCAGCGTGACCTCTGGCCCACAAGCACCAGGAAGGGACAAAGCAGTATTGCAGTCTGTGACCTTCCTGTATGGAGGTCGTCTGCGAAAGAAGAGGGCAGAGCAGGAGGACGGGAGCATCAGGGGACAGAGTGGGCAGCATGGTCAGCCTTGGCCTGAGCTTGGCCGGCGTTGGTGAGGGGAGATAGGGTGGCACCTGCTTCTCATTGTCAAGGATGGAGAAGACCTCAGGGATGAAGGAACACAGACCCTGGGGACAGAGGAAGCTGGCCCAGAAAGTCGTGGCCAGCTGTCCAGGTGGGAGTGGGCAGCGTGACAAGGAAGCGGGTGGGGCGGCATTGTTCCCACTGCACATGCTGGCCCAGAGCTCCAACCATCCGGTGAGGGATCAGAGAGAGATCTGCCATCTGGATGACTGAGGCAGGCCCTGCGAACACAGTCCCTGGAACCCTGCCTGCCTGACATGCCTCGGGGCTCACGGGATTGCAGACTGGCGGAGGTGGGCAGACGGGTTTCACACCAGATGAATACGGCCCTGCACCTCGACCTGGTCCCGTCTCAGCCTCATGGAGCTGTGCGTTTGTAGACGGATCTTCGATTGCATTCCAAAAAGTAAGAGTGCGTGTCTCACTTTTGTTTAATACATACAATTACCAAGGGTTTACCTATTTATATGGACACATTGCATGCCCAGAAGGTACTCCAGAATGTAATAAAAGTAATAAACCACCAAGTTAAAATTGTATTTGGTGGTAGTTTCTTCCCTTTATGTTTTAAGCATTTTCTGTAATCATCCGAAGAAGCAAATGCCACCACTAAAACAAAGTATCAGGAACAGAATACCCTATTGAAAAATATTTTAAGCGTGTTTAGACAAATTTTTGAGGGTGTAGTGTGGTGAACCCCTTGAGTTCCAGGCCTGCCCTTCTCCCTCTGTTGACTGTGTCCACCTGCGCATGACCTTTAATTTTCCCATGCCTCCATATCCCCAACTGGAAAGTGAAAATCATAACAGCATCTCCCTGACAAGGTTGCTGTAGCAGTGAAGAAGTCAGTTTTTTTTTTTGTTTTGTTTTATTATTTTTTTTTTAAATTTTTTAATTTCTTTTCAGCGTAACAGAATTCATACATAGTTTTACACCACACCCAGTGCTCCATGCAATGCGTGCCCTCCACAATACCCACCACCAGGCTCCCCCAACCTCCCACCCCCCGCCCCTTCAAAACCCTCAGGTTGTTTTTCAGAGTCCATAGTCTCTCATGGTTCATCTCCCCCCCAATTTCCCTCAACTCCCTTCT
>PISX010019037.1:0-39046 GCA_004024625.1 Mellivora capensis
AAAAAAAAAAAATGGTTAGAATTAGGGCACCTGGGTGGGTCAGTGGGTTAAGCCTCTGCCTTTGGCTAGGGTCATGGTCTCAGGGTCCTGGGATCGAGCCCCAAATCAGGCTCTCTGTTCGGCGGGGAGCATGCTTACCCTCTCTCTCTGCCTGCCTCTCTGCCTACTTGTGATCTCTGTCTGTCAAATAAGTAAATAAAATCTTTTTAAAAATGGCTAGAATTATAGAAACAGAGTGCATAGACATTTATGTGTGGTTTTAAGGAATAATGATAATGCAAATTCCCATCTCACACTACCCAGATTGATATAGGGAATATTGGTGGCATACTAGAAGCACCCTTTCCCTGATCACACTTCTCTTTCTTACCCTTGAGGTACCCATTGTCTTATTTTTATGATAACTTCCTCATTTTTCTTTGTTTTTACTTCTTAAATGTGAATCTCTGCATAATCTCATCTCCATTGTCTTTTAAAGAACTTTATATGATTGGAATTATGTTTGCATTCCTTGTGGCTTCTTTGGCTTTGGGTTATTGTTGTGAAATTCATCTATGTTATATAGCTGTTGTTCATTTTCATTGGTGTAGAGAATTATATGTACATACCACAATTGATTATTTTTAATGCCTAATGCTCAATAATGTTTCATATAAAAAAGGAGAACTCATTATTTATTTCTGCATAAGACTAAGGGTGTATGTTGTGGAAGGACAGGACATCAGTTCTGTCACTTAACAGTAGAAATATCCTTGATTCTATTATAGTTGATATTTTGAGGGAAAGAGTAAAGTATTGTTTCTCTGGGGAAAAAAGCCAATGTGACTACATACTAAACATTGAGAATAGTTTGTATGAGGCCCTGAGGTTGGAAAGAACTGATGTTTTGCTATTTACTAACCTTTTGAAATTAAGAATTTGTTCATTTTGTGTCATTTGTTGGAAAAATCAAATTGTAAAGCATTGTCCCGGAACCTGAAAAAAATTTTGCTTTGGTTGATGGTAATGGTTAACAATCTTAGATGAGGCTTGCTTTGAGTTTGGATGGCTTCACATTAGAGAAATTCTATGGGCAACCTACGGTTTTCTTGCAAAGAACTGTAAGGCATCTTATTTTTGCTTAAAAAGCGAATTAAGCCTTGTTTTTTCTTTTGTAACACTTTTGTTCATGACAGCCTCTCAACCATTTTTTAAAAGCCATCCTTTATGGGAATTTAATTTATATTAGTAGTTCCCAGTTGTTAAAACTCTTGGAAGTCATGATGCTTTTAAGGGAACACTGTGAAGTTATTGATGTTCTCAATTCATACAACAAGCGATTATAGTATTTTAGAGGAAACATTATAGTACCATATATATACAATATATGTACATGATCATTAACACATTTGTTAAAAAAATTTATTTTATGATATGTGATTTGGCTATTACAAATTTTACACTAAAGTAGTTAGCTGTTCACTTATTTTTTCTGTTAGCACTTGCTATAGCGTATGTGCTTTTGATGCATTTTATAATATAAAATACATTTATGGAGAAAAGCAAATTGAAATTACTATCCATTAAATCTTTTGGCAAATTAGGAAAGGTTACCATTATTTTAGCAACGGAGTATTTTGGTCCATTTTTGGAGTACTGGTCATGCTCAGGGAAGTAGCTTGCAAACATTAGAGTATGAGCTTCTTCAGAGGCTTTCCTATGGAGATGATTAGCTGTTTCATGAGTGTTATTTGGCATTGAACTAGTTGAATATGAGTCATCTTCAGAATAAAAAGTTGTTTGGGAAGGGAATTTCTTGTAAGTTGTTGCCCTTAACAGCTTATTAAATGCATTTCCATTTGTAAAATGAAGGTTTAATTTTGTAATTTTGTATAGATGAATTGTATAGTATTGTCACAGATTTAAATGTAAGGTTAAGATTTACTGTGATGCTTGGGGACGTTTTTAATTTTTAAATTTTAAATTTTGCAAATACCAGACGAGCATTAGAAGAGTAACTGACATCTTTGCTCTGTTCAGCCATACAGATGATAATCATCATCATCATCATACAGATGATAATAATAACAGATAATAATAACAACAACAACAACAGATAATAACAAAAAGAACACATGCCAGCCAGGGTGCTCAGGTTTTGTAAAAAGGCTAAGAGAAAAGTAACAGTCAAGGGTTGGTTCTTTGAAAACATCAACAAAATTAATAAACCTTTAGCTAGATTTAAGGAATAAAGGAAGGCTCAACTAAAATCAGACATGAAAGCCGAAACGTTATTACCAATTTTACAGAAATGAAAAGGATTATGAAAGAATACTATGAACAACTGTAAAGCAAAAAAATTGGATAACCTAGTTGACATGGAACACACAACGTATCAAGACTGAGTCATAAATAGAAAATCTGAATATATTATATGACTAGTAAGGAGATCAAATCAATATTAAAAACCTCCCAAGCAAGAAAAGCTCAGGACCAGATGGCTTCACTGGTGAAATCTACCAAATATTTTAAAAAAGAATTATACCAATCCTTTTTTTTTTTTTTTAAAGATTTTATTTATTTATTTGACAGATAGAGATCACAAGTAGGCAGAGAGAGAGGTAGAAGCAGGCTCCCCGCTGAGCAGAGAGCCCGATGCGGGGCTTGATCCCCGGACCCTAGGATCATGACCTGAGCCGAAGGCAGAGGCTTTAACCCACTGAGCCACCCAGGCGCCCCTATACCCATCCTTCTTAAACTCTTCCAGAAAGTTGAAGAGGAGGAGATACTTCCTAGCTCATTATATAAGACCAGAATTATTCTGAATCCAAAGCCAGACAAAGGTACTACAAGAAAACTACAGACCAGTATTTCTTAGGAATATTGATGCAAAAATCCTTAATCCTAGCAAACCAAATTAAATAGCACCATGACAAGTCATGTGCTTGTTGACATGAGATGTCAAGCAGTAGGCATAATTAGATATGATCAGAGATTGTGGTGATGGCTTTACCTCTAAGAAATTTGCTTGGTAGCCAAGGATTTCTAGCATATTCTCTACTATATACTTCCTTTGAAGAAATGCAGCCTTATTCTTATTATAAGAATACTTAGAATGAATATGGAGTCATGTTCTATTTTTGGTAATTATCGAGAGAGAGAGAGGAGAAAGAGAGCAGGGAAAGCTAGGGAAAGGGCGAGAGAGGGTGGGCTGGGAGAAGAGAGGGTAGGTATTTGTAACTAGCAAGATTTTGTTACCAAAAAATCCAAGTTCAGCTGCTTATTGCTTGAAAAGCCAATACTTAGGAGACAAGTTTTGACTGGAAAGGAGTATGATTGTGATGAATACTGGGTGTTGTATGTTAAGTGATGAATCACTTCTGTACCTGAAACTTACATTGCACTGTATGTTAACTAGCTGGAATTTAAATTTTTTGATATATTTATTTATTTCAGAGAGAAAGCGAGTGAGTGAGTTCATGAAAGCTGGGGTGGGGAGGGTGGGAGAGGGATAAGCAGACTCTGTGTTGAGCATGGAGGCCTGAAGTGGCCTCGATCTTAGGACCTTAAGGTCATGATTTGAGTTGAAATCAGGAGTTGGACACTTAACCAACAGAGCCACTCAGGCACTCCACTAGCTGGAATTTAAATTAAAACCTTGGAAAAAGGGGTGCCTGGGTGGCTTTTTGGTTAAGAGTCTGCCTTCGGCTCCAGTTGTGAACCGAGGGTCCTGGGATCCAGCCCCGCGTCTGGCTCCCCACTGAGTGGGCAGTCTGCTTCTCCCTTTCCCTCTGCCCTTCTCTACCGTTCATGCTCTCTCTTACTCTCTCTCAAATAACTAAATAAAATCTTAAAAAAAAAAAAGAAAAGTTTGGGGGGGGGTAGAAAAGGAATGAGCTTTATTCAGGACACCCACCACTTGGGGAGTGTGTCCCCAGCCTTGGAAAGGCTGACTCTTGTCCAAAAACCAACTCTGAGGTTTCTGCCTGGCCCAAAGATTTTTAAAGGAACTTTAGGGCAATTAATCAGTAAAAGGGGAGTACAGTGGTCTGTAACACTTCTTGATTGTGTGTAGCTATAGACATTGTGGTACCTGGAGGTTATATATTGGTGCCTGGATGGGGGGAGCGTGGTGGGGGCAGGTTGTATAAAAGGGTTTAGTTCCCTATGCATGATCTATGGATATATCAAGAAAGGTTTAATCACACAGGCTAAAGGTGCTTCCTAAAACTTAGACTACTTGGCCAGAGAGGCCAAGGTGGTGGCTTCAATTTTATTAGAAGGTTTTTCTGTATGCTCTTTCTAAACATGGTTCTAAAGAAATGTCCTCAGTAAAATTGTGTTCTATTTGGTGGTAATAAATTCACAACAAACAGTACTTTATTGAATTCTGTTATAGAGGCTGTAGTAGTTGAGTTAATTCAAAAACCAATGGCTGATGAGAATTGTAATGGGAAAGAAAGGTATAATACCTACTCTGCATGAACAGTGAGAGGTTCTGGTTGACCTTAACATTTTCAATAAATGATTGGGCATAACCTGACACCAGGTCCCACTAGCTTTGTAGAAGAATACGGACTGGGAACATAGCATAGCAACATATATCTTCACTGAGAACCTTACATTCATCCAGGTGCAGCTTTTATACTCAACTAAGTATACAGGATGGTGACAGACAAGCATGTGTGGGTATATATCAAAGCAGCATTGGAAAGTCTCCTGGAGGAAAGAAACCATTTTTTTGTAATAGTCCATGAATAGCTTCTAGATTTCTTTAAGGGTCACACTTATTTCAAGAATGTTTCAGGAAATGTTTTAGTTTTGGTGACAAACTTTTATAATTAGCTTATAGTTTTTCCACTTGTCATGCTTTTCATAAATTAGGAAGTCCTTTTTTAGCAAGTCCTTTTTATAATAAATGTTGCCTAATAATACAGTTTGACAGTTTATATCTTAACCCAGTAATTTAAGTGCTACGAGAAAGCCTTGAAGGATTTAAGCTTATTAACCTTTCTCTCTGGAAGACTTCTTGGAGATTTGTGTGATTTTGTTTGTGTGTGTGTGATTTTTTTTTTTGAGAATATGTGTTAATAACCATGGATCTTTTTTTACAGAAATGGTGCATATTTACATGTAAAATTTTGCATAAGATAGCATAGAAGTTTTAGTTTTCTCCTAAGTTTTCCTTGAAGATAGTGGAGTGTATTTTAAATTTCATGAATGAAGATAGCTGGTGATAGCAGGGTTCATTCTTGGAAGTTGTGAGTTGATCAGAGCAAGGATACCTGTTGGACTACTCGGGAATAAAATTGTTTAGGTTGGGCAGACTCTGAAGATTTTAGATTTTTTGCCACTTCTTTATCATTTACTTCTGTTGTCTGCCTGCCTTCTCCCCACATTGATGTCAAAATTCTTTTCTTTCTTGACTTCTGTGAAATTAATCTTTCTCTGGACCCTTAAATTTAGATATTCTTCACTCTTCTTTAACCCTCTTCTCTTGTTAATTTTTGCTTTTACATTAAGATTACTTTAGTTATCTATCACCTATTTGTTGATGATTCCTAAATCTCTCTATGGTTTGGTTAGAACTCCTGACTTCTATTTGTCACTATCTGTTTACATGTCCACCAGAGTATTTCACAAACATTAAGTGAAAAAAAAATTCCCAGATTGTACTCACCTCCACTAACTGTAGTTCTCCTTTACTATTTCCTCTTTTCTCTTTTGGCAGCACCACCCAAACTGTCTTCTTCCTATATTCCACTGCTGTTAAGTCCTTATAGGTACTTTTGTATTTATTCCAGAGTTGTCTTTTTAAATCCTAAATAATCTGCTTTCACAGATGAAGTAATTATTTTGTCTCAAAATCATACTGTTAGTATGTGTTAGTATTAATAACATAAACCTGGGTCTGTCAAATACTGGATCTCCTATTTCTTGCCACAGTTATAATACTGCTACTCTTCTATGAACTTAAAAAAACTAGGGGTGTGCCTATAAAGGTTTAATTACAACGGTATTTATTGCAGAGTTTATAATGGTAAAAAAGAATTTCCAACAATAGAAATCTCATTAAATCATTAATGAGATTTAAATCTCATTAAATCAGTTATAGCACATTCACATGGAATGACATGTCGTCATTATACAACTGTGTTTTAAACCAGTAGTTTTCATTTTGTATAAACAGTCATATGTGGAAATCCAGTGTATGAAATACATTAAAAAAAATGTTTGTTTAGAAGGCATGGAAGCCCCAGAGGGCCTCCTGGCCTGCTATCTGCAGTGGTTCTCCAGGAGATGTTATGGTACAGGGTTTGAAATTTTTAATTTTTTCAAGTATAGTTTAATGAAGGAGGAAAATATTCTCAACAAATGAACTGAAAAGAATACATTTAACAAAACAAGGGGCGCTTGGGTGGCTCAGTGGGGTGAGCCTCTGCCTTCGGCTCAGGTCATGATCCCAGGGTCCTGGGATCGAGCCCTGCATGAGGCTCTCTGCTCAGCGGGGAGCCTGCTTCCCCCTCTCTCTCTGCCTGCCTCTGCCTACTTGTGATCTCTGTCAAATAAACAAAAAAAAATCTTCAAAAAATATATTTAACAAAACAACATGTACATATTATATATCCCCAATTTTGCCAAATATATATTTGAATGTACATATAACTAAAAGAATGAAAGGTTTATACATCAAAATATAGACACTAGTTATTCCTTAATTTGGTGAGTGATTTAGATTTTTTGTGCATTTTCTACAATGAACAAGAACTAGTTTTGTAAATAGACTATTAAAAACTCCAGAATGTGTTTTTTTAAAGGCAATAAAAGCAAAAATAAGTATAACCAAACTCACTGCATATTGTTAAATATAAACCTATGCAAATCCTCTCTCCCAGTCCTCTCCTCCCCTTCATATGCAGAGTAAAAGGAGAAAATAATCTAGTGACTGTTGTGCCTTGAGCATTGGTTTGACGCCCTTGAGTACCTGTTTAAGCATAGGGTTATTACCTTTTGAACATCAACCTTGATTATTGATGTTATTGTTCATTGGCATTTAGAGTGTGGCTTTTGGAAGCTGCCGGGGTTTGAAACCCGGCTCTGCCATTATTCATTGTTTGACCTTGAGTAAGTTACTTACCAATACCTAAGTTTTCCCCATCTATGAAAAGGGAGATGTTAGGTTTAGATGAGTTTAACTTGATAATGTGCTTAGAGAGATGCCTGACACTTAGTCATCAGTAATAGTTGTTGTACTTATTATACTTTTAGAGTTATTTTTCTTCTAAACTCTTTTTCCCTCTTCTTATATCCAAAGTTGGCTGGGAATTCCAGAATTTTTCAAAGAAAGTCATAGTTCTTACGGAGATTAACTTTCTCAAACAGGTTGGTAGTCAACATTCTGCATATTTATTCTTTCTAACAAGGCTTAGTAGTAACCATACCTTATTTTATAGGGATTTACATATTTTTTTATGGTATGATTTCTGGCCAGAAATTATCTAGGGTGGTTGTGTTGGGGATCTCTAAGACTACTGCAAATTTAGTGATTTACTAGAAGGACTTACAGGACTTAGCATCTGGTTGTACTCATAACAATGATTTATTACAGTGAAAGGATACAAAGCAAAATCAGCAAAGGGATGAAGTTCAGAGAAGACCAGATATAAGCTTTTAAGAGTCCTCTCTCAGTGGAGTCATATAGGATATGCTAAATTCCTCAGCACTGAGTTATGACAACACATGTGAAATGTCTACCAGGGAAGCTCAGTGCCCAGAGTTTCTACTGGGGACTGTTCTATAGGCACCCTCTGCCTAGCATGTTCAAAATTTCAGATTCCCAGAAAGAAAATGTGTTTGCTACATAACCACACCGCAGAGCTCAGACACAATGAGCCATTCTTATCGGGGCTGATGGGAACCCTACTGAAATCTACTTCTCAGATGCCCGTGAAGGGCCAACCCTGCAAGCAGGTTTTTCTAAGGATAGCAGCCTCAGGCCTGCTATGTTAATTCTTCTCTGCACAGAGGTATATTTATATATTTTACCTAGGAAACTAATATCAACAAATATATATTTTAAAAAAAAACTTTATAGACTTAATTCACACACCATAGGATTTACCCATTTAAAGTGAACAGCATAATGATTTTTTTTAAAGATATTTATTTGACAGATCACAAGTAGGCAGAGAGGCAGGCAGAGAGAGGGGGAAGCAGGCTCCCTGCTGAGCAGAGAGCCGAATGCGGGGCTCGATTCCAGGACCCTGAGATCATGACCTGAGCCGAAGGCAGAGGCTTAACCCACTGAGCCAGCCAGGTGCCCCAGCATAATGATTTTTAAACAATTTTTTCAGAAAGCGAGCACAAGCAAGGGAGAGCAGCAGGCCGAGGGGGACAGAAGATGTGGGGCTCAATCCCAGCCCCCTGGGGTCATGACCTGAGCCAAAGGCAGGCTTTAAACCGACGGAGCCACCCAGGTGTCCCAGCACAGTGATTTTTCATATATTTATGGAGTTGTGCAACCATCACCACAATCTAAATTTGCATGACCCCAAAAAGAAACCCCATACCCATGGGCAGTCATTCCCCATTCTTAGCTGCCTATTACCCGTCCCTTGACTCCTACCTGCAGCCCCCCAGGCAACCGCTAATGTACTTTCTGTCTCTGTTGAATAGAGCTATACATTGGACATATTTTCAGCTTTATTTCTTCTTTGATCTTAATGGCTTTGTAAGAAGGTAGTTCAAGAATTATTCAGAGGTATTTCTCTTTCAGTGTGTGTCAAAGAGTCATAGTTTGAGTCTGCTTGTTATCCTCCAAATACAGAGCCTTATCAATAGTAATCATTATCAAAATTGGTATGACTTGAGTTGGTGGCATTTAATGAAATAATTCATTATAAATGTTCTTGTCTTTGCAAACTTTGTTCTGATCTTTATTTTTTTTTAAAGATTTTATTTATTTACTTGACACACAGAGAAATCACAAGTAGGCAGAGAGGCAGGCAGAGAGAGAGGGGGAAGCAGGCTCCCTGCTGAGCAGAGAGCCCAATGTGGGGCTTAATCCCAGGACCCTGAGATCATGACCTGAGCCCAAGGCAGAGGCTTAACCCACTGAGCCACCCAGGTGCCCTGTTCTGATCTTTTAAAAAGTATGTTATACCAATAGTTGAGGCCTACCAAGAGAATTTTAATACTTATTACTTGGTTATTGTTTAGTCCTTAATGGGATCTTTTTGCTGCAGGGTAAGGACTCATGTAGAAAATTGGATGAGGTTGGAAAAGGTAGCTGCACTATTGTCATTAGGATGTAGATAGGGAAAAAAGTATATATTAAGAGGGAAAGGGCAAAACATATTACTTTATAATATATGGCTTTTTTTTACATTTTCTAAAGTGGGTATAATATGTAAGAATAAATAAATTTACATGAGAAGTTAAGTTATAATCAAAGAAGTATAAAAATTCCTTAAAATTGTAAAAATTGTGAAGTGTTTTTAAGTCCTTATTTAGATTGAAATCTAGTTCCCTTCATAACAGAGTTAGTAGACAAGCTGTACTACACACTGAGAACTGTGGGAGGACATTTGTTCTGTGGTTAGAACACAGAACTTAGTCACCATGAGTTATGTAGTTGCTGACTGACTTTGGGTGTTTACCTAAATGTCCACATCTGTGTAAATTTGAAATAGGCCCAATTTTCATGTTAACCCATGTTTGTAGTTAAGATATTTTTGGACATCAGGAATTAATATATGAAATGACTTGTTTTCAAGGACAAAGTACCAGAGCTCATTGTTACTTACTTATCTTCTAGGTGATTTTACAGCGAGATGCTGCTCTCCATAGGGATGCTCATGCTGTCAGCCACGCAAGTCTATACCATCTTGACTGTCCAGCTCTTTGCATTCTTAAACCTACTACCTGTAGAAGCAGACATTTTAGCAGTAAGTACAGTAAAATTTATTCATGTCTAAAAAGTATCCTTCAGAGAAAAGCTTTTAAAAAGTCCTAAATGATATTTACCCATGAACATATAGGCCTGTACACATAGTTGTTACTTGAAAGTTTAGGACCTTACCCATCTTCATATTGCTTAATATCTAATGTAAGATCTCACAAACAATAAGAACCTGATAAATGTTGCTCCACACACTCTCAGGAGTGCTCAAGCACACATGTGTCTACATGCTGTGTGTTTGTGTAGAATCTTACTGTTTTTTTCCTTGGTAATTAGCATAGCTCTAATGACCTTGATAATATTTTTTAAAAAATTATATAAGATGCTTACAGAAAATTTCAAGTTTGGATTAACATTAATGAGAAAGGAAGCACAACAATATTTGAGAAAAGTTTTTACAGGGGCGCCTGGGTGGCTCAGTAGGTTAAAGCCTCTTCCTTCGGCTCAGGTCATGATTCCAGAGTCCTGGGATCGAGCCCCACATCGGGCTCTGCTCAGCGGGGAGCCTGCTTTCTCCTCTCTCTCTCTATGCTTGCCTCTCTGCCTACTTGTGATCTCTGTCTGTCAAGTGAATAAATAAAATCTTAAAAAAAAGTTTTTATAGAAGATTATTCCTCAAAACCTTAGTAGTTCTTTCTAGATTGTCTTACTGTCCTCTACCTTGGGAAGTTTATATTTTCTGTGAAGCCAGAAAAGAAAGAAGTGTGTGTACACCTGTACTCTAGGTACCATGCTAAAGATTTATTATTTTAAATTTCTGGGTACAAGTGATTTGCTTAATGACAATAGGTCATTCTAGAAACGGAAGGGCTAGAATTGTTGCTAACCAGAGCTTCATGTGGTCTTCAGCCTTGTCTTTGTATACTGTGGTTTTTGGGGAAGTGTCTAGGATCATTGCAGAATTTGGGAGAGCCAGGCTGGTTTCTATATCCTAACTTTTGAATCATAGCAACTCTAATTCCTATAAAACTTGTCACCCTTGTTACCCTCTTTAGTAGGGAACTGGTTGATTTAGATTTTTTATGGAATAGTCTATCATAGTCTAGATGGAGTAAAAGTAGAACTTTTAAGGACTAAGAGTCCATTGGCAATGCAAATTTTCCTCTAAATTGGTCCCCAAAGTCCTTGGAATATTCTTGGGATGACTTTTGAAATGAAGTAGAGGATTTATGGACTGATCAGGGAATGAAGTTTTCTCTGTGTCCCTTTTCTCCTTGGATTTCTTCCATATTCTCCCCTCCCCTTCCTCTCTTATTTGTAACATCTGGTACTCCTTATTTTCCTTTTCTTTTTACCTGAAGTAGATTGTTATTTTGAGGTTCAGCTTTGATGGGTTAAATAAGTTTCAGTGGCCTGCTCTGGGAACTTAACCAGCTTTGTGATCCTAATCAAATTACTTAGCCACTCTAAGTACTTTAGTTTCTTTATTTGTAAACTGGTATGATGTGGTGATAATTAAAATAAACTGCTTAGAATAGTATCTGACACATAGTAAATGTTTTATCTTTTTTATCTTCATTGTAATTATCATTCTCCTCATCCTTCACCCACTACCTCGAGTAGTGTATGAGAATTCCTAGGCAGGTGATTTTTTTTTTCTTTTTAATGTAGACACAAAATAAAAATATTAGGTATGGAAGTACAGTCAGTCTTTGCCAGCAGTGTTCCTTGTGTTTCAGGCAAGTAAATGTGTGGAATGTGTGTTGATATCATCTAGGGAAGGAACCATTTGCGTGGGAGCCGCTTAAATGGGGGTCTTTCTGTTGACTCTAAAGGATAGAAGGCTGATGATGCGGAAGTAGCTAGAGGAGAGTAGATTGTGAAGGCATGTTACTAGTAAAAAGGGGAACTAAATATCAAGGCAGAGGAACTCGATGTGGTAACACAAGCATTAAAAGGAAGTGAGTCAAGAGCCAGAAAATGTTAGCTTTTCCTTTTAATTGAATAAAAGCACCCTGAAATCGAGTGTGTAGTATTGCACATTTAAATAAGTTGGGCATTAGGTTGGTCCAGGTTTTAGGTTATTAGGATACTGCTTTTGAAAAGATAAAATTCAGATGCTTTTATTTTTTGGCCATTGAATTTTGTGGCCAATCTGTAAAATGAGGATGATAAAACAGTGTCCAACTTTATAGGGTGTTTGTAAAGATTAAATAAGTGAACACCTGTCTGGTGTATAGCATGATAACATAAATGCTCAATACTTGTTAGCATTTGTTACTTTCTAAATTAAATTAAACATTCTGTTAAGGCTGCTATTGAAGGAGAAACTTGGTTAAGAAAAGACCTTTTCAAAAGAGGTAGATTAAAACTGTTATGTGGCAATAACCGGATGGGATTCCAGAAAGGAATACTTTTATTTTCCGCTTCAAGAATTTTAACAGTAAGCATTCTTTAATTTCATGAGCAGCAGTCCACTTTCTAATACTGAAAAGCACTTTTGTGCTAAAGATGTTTGTTTATCTTGTTTGTGATAATATTATTATTTTTCTTTTTTTTTTTTTTTAAAGATTTTATTTATTTAGTCATAACAAAGAGAGAGAAGAGAGACAGGGAGAGGGAGAAGCTGGCTCTCCATTGAGTAGGGAGCCTGATGTGGGGCTCGATCCCAGGACCCTGAGATCATGACCTGAGCCGAAGGCAGACCCTTAACCACCTGAGCCACCCAGGTGCCCTGGAGTATCTTTTTCTTTTTAAACAATGTGATTTTAAGAGTCATTGTGAGATAGTATGTGTTTTGCTGTTAAGGAAAGATGAAGCAATTTCAAAATGGGTCTCAGTAACAAAACTTATTCCAAGTCCCAGTGTTGCAGGTATTGTTGTTCAAGGTAGACATTTTATTTCTGAAATTTTAGCCAAAAAAGTGAAACTCCTCAGTAATAGGAAGTGATTAAAAAAAAAAAATTCTTAGTACAGTTGTAGATTTTCCATTTCCTGATTTTAAAAGTACAATTTTTAAAAAAGTACTGCCTGCACACATTTGTGCTTTTCCTTTGGTCTATGTTGATCTAGATCAGTTTCTTTATTTTACAGTAGTGTCTTTGGTCTTGGAGCAATTAAGACTTTCTCAAGTTTAACACTTGAGTCAATTAGAGAAAGGTGTTTTAATTAAGAGATTAAATGACACATCGTGATAATGGATATAAAAAGCCCTTTGTGACTCTAAAGCACTTTGTAAACTATAGAGCACTCTGTAAGTATGAGTTATTGTTACTGTAGGAATGTACCCTGAATTAGTGTTGGCTTCCAAGTATACTACCAGGTGATTATCCCAGAGGTAACAGAAGAGTTAGGTTCAGTGACCAAATTCATATGCTCAAATCCTACATTGTATTGAATTAATTACAAACATACAATGAGAAGTGCCATTAAAGAATGGCTGTGTTAAGACATTCAGGGTAATATTCAAGTGAAATGACAGAACTATACCACCCAAATCCTGTATTGCGTGTTATTAGTTTGTCTAGTCTGTCTCAATTCTGCATCAGCTTTCTCTGGTCACAGTGTGGTTGCTGGGACATGAGTTGAGTGTGAGCAAGGGGAATTGGCAGACGAAAGGTTTTCAGATCCAATTTGCTCTATTGGAGAGACTCAAGATATTTACATCTTGAACATCTTGAACACAGCTATAGCTTGCTTTTAACCCGCAGAGCAATTTTTCTGCTTGTCTCTGGCAGATGACACTTGAATTTAGAATGGGTATCACCAGTAGGGGTTTGATTGAGGGATGACAAAGCTCTCAATCTGGATTTGTAACCTAATCCTTTGTGAATATTTAAAGTTTGGTTGATCTTTTGTACTATCCTTTTCTAGCTATACGTATCACTCTTGCTTTGTTCCATACATTTTACCCATGTGCAAAACGATGTGTTCTGTTGTTCTCTTTTGGCCTACTATTTGTGCAAAGCTATCTTCACTTCTTTTTTTTTTTTTTTTTTTTTTAATTTTTTTAAATTTATTTATTTGTCAGAGAGAGAGGGAGAGAGAGCGAGCACAGGCAGACAGAGTGGCAGGCAGAGGGAGAAGCAGGCTCCCCGCTGAGCAAGGAGCCTGATGTGGGACTTGATCCCAGGACGCTGGGATCATGACCTGAGCCGAAGGCAGCCGCTTAACCAACTAAGCCACCCAGGCGTCCCGCTATCTTCACTTCTAATACATCATGTAAGCTTTGCCTATATTTCAGAAGTTACTTGTTTATTATGTTTGCTTAGTTTCATCTATCTTCCTTGTTTCTCTTTTATGTATAGCAGATAGAACATTCTTAAATTATACAGCACACTTACTTCTCAATTATCATTAGTATTATCTTCTACAATGACAGAGAACCCT
This sequence comes from Mellivora capensis, assembly GCA_004024625.1. Taxonomy (NCBI): domain Eukaryota; kingdom Metazoa; phylum Chordata; class Mammalia; order Carnivora; family Mustelidae; genus Mellivora; species Mellivora capensis. The sequence continues at coordinate 14,270 of PISX010019037.1, forward strand.
TGCTTTGTTTGGCTCTGTTTTGGTAGGAAACTGATAAATTCTGTGGCATAGGGAATCTATACCTATAAGGAAGGGGAAAGTTGATTGTGAATGCCTTCAGTTCTCTATATGGATATGTTTCATTGTGTTTCCTTCTTTCATTGTTCAGCTCTAGATGAAAATGTCCAGATTATATAGAAAAGATCATTTCTTAAAAATGATTTGATGCTTCTTCTTTGGGTAAAAGGTATCTTTTGTAGCGAGGGCCAGAAATACTGTGTATCTCTTCTATAAAATAAGACCATTTAGAGAAAGTCAAATGGAACTCCTGTTGGAAAATAATCTATTTAGAAAATTCCTTGCTAGGGCGCCTGGGTGGTTTAGTTGGTTAAAGGGCTGCTTTCAGCTCGGGTCATAATCCTGCAGCCCTGGGATCGAGTCCCAAATCAGGCTCCAGCTCCACCGGGAGTCTCCTTCTCCCTCTGACCTTCCCCTCTCTCATGGTCTCACCCTCTCTCTCTCAAATAAATGATATCTTAAAAAAAAAAAAAATTCTTGCTAGGGAACTATGGGAGAAACTCAGAAAGCAGTAAGTGGTTTAATGTTATAGGATTACTGCTCTTTAATAAGAATTTTGTGAAATCAGAATCTAAGCAGTTGTATATGTAGTAAATTGTATATATTCCTTGCCATTTTAGTAGATGTACATTTATAAAGTTGATTTAATTGTGTTAAGGTGTGATAGTGGATAAAATTTGTGGAAATGACAACTTAAATAATAAAACATTTTGTTTTTAATGTTATATGTAAATTGATTGTAACTTGATTATTTTTAATTTTATATTTAGTATAATTTTGAAAATGCATCTCAGACATTTGATGACCTTCCAGCAAGATTTGGTTATAGACTTCCAGCTGAAGGTTTAAAGGTAAGCAAATAGTAATATGCAGTAAAAGCACAAGGTATTTAGTAAGGTCATTTTTATTGCTCTTTGTTTAAAGAATGAAAATATTTCTTACCATTACCATAAAATGCACATATATTCATTTATAAATGGTTCAGACTATTCAAAAGGTATAAAGAAGAAAGTGAAAATCACCTATGATTGTATCATTCTGAACGAGCCACTGTTAACATTTTGGTATGTATTTCAGACTTGTTTTCTAAGATATGTAGAGTGTGTTGGGCATATGTGTATGTGTGTGTGTGTGTGTGTGTGTGTGTTTATAGATATGTGTATGCATCTATTATATTACGTAAGTGTTCACTTATATAATGAATTTATATTTTAACACTAAATAGAAACATGCTACTTGGTTTCCAGGCCTTTTCACTTAATTCTCAATCTAGAACATCTTTTCATGGTATTAGAGAAGAATCTTTTTATTTGGAATGGCTGGCTGGTTTTGCAATATCATGAAATACCATGGGATTTTGAACATTTGTTTGTTTAATTTTTCATGTGGATTTTTAGGTTGTCCAGTTTTTGTTTTTATAAATAGTGCTACAGTGAGTGTCTACTTTTTTGTGTAGTTATCTGTTTATTTGCATAGGATACACTTCCAAATTTAGAATAGTTTTGGATATGCAATACATGTTTAAAATTTTGTCGTATATTCCAGGTTGCCCTTTGAATGTTTGGGACAATTTAGAATCCTACCAATAGTGTCTGAGACTTTTTTCCCCACTCCCTCTTTAATATTAGATATTACCAAATTTTAGTTAATTGATAAACTCTAATGAGCTTGAACATCTCAGTTTTTTGCTGTTTGTGTTTGAACATGTGCATATGAATGTGAGAGTGAATTGCCTGTTAATGCTCTTTGCCCATTTTTATTTTCTTTAAAGTTTTTTTTCTTTTTGTTGTTTTTTTTTAATCTGAGGGAGAGTGTGTGTACACAAGCAGGGGTTGAGGGGTGGAGGGGCAGAGAGGGAGAAAGGAAGGTGAGTAGGGAGCCTGAAGAGGAGCTTGGTTCCAGGACCCTGGGATCATGACCTGAGCTGAAGGCAGACGCTTAACTGACTGAACCACCCAGGGGCCCCTCTCTGTCCATTTTTAAATTAAAATGTCTGTTTTTACTGATATTTTTTTCTTTCTTTCTTTTTTTTTAAAAAGATTTATTTATTTATTTATTTATTTGACAGAGAGAGAGATCACAAGTAGACAGAGAGGCAGGCAGAGAGAGACGGTGAAGCAGGCTCCCCGCTGAGTAGAGAGCCTGATGCGGGCCTCAATCCCAGGACCCTGAGATCATGACCCAAGCTGAAGGCAGAGGCCTAACCCACTGAGCCACCCAGGCACCCTGCCTTACTGATTTCTAAGAATTCTTTTTATACTGGAAAAATTAATCTATTATTTGCCATATCATATGTGTTTCAGGTCGTTTTTTCTGGTTTGTCCTTCATCTTTTAACTTTAAGGTTTCAGTAGTTTTGTTTATGTAGTTAAAAATTACTGTGCTTTCCTTCTACATCTGAGGTCATGGTTAGAACGTCCGTCCCCAATACAAGGTGAAGTTTTTATGTTATGTAAGTTAGAATATGAAATTGTGTGTATGTACCACAGAATGTTTACAGGTTGTTTTTTATTTAAAAAAATTTTTTTTAAATTTATTTATTTGTCAGAGAGTGAGGGAGAGAGAGGGGGAGAGAGAGAGTGAGCACAGGCAGACAGAGTGGCAGGCAGAGGCAGAAGCAGGCTCCCCACCGAGCAAGGAGTCCGATGTGGGACTCGATCCCAGGATGCTGGGATCATGACCTGAGCCGAAGGCAACTGCTCACAGGTTGTTTTTTCTTAAAATTCCATAAAACTATTATTGTCATTTAGGATGGCAGGCACCTTTGGGAGGGGCTATTAGTTTTTAAGTTTTTGAAGATTTTAGATTCTTAAATTCCCAGCATTGTAGGACTATCTTGCATTATTAAAATATTTAAATAGAAAATAAAAATACAGAGGAAAAAAGAAAAGCTTTCTATTACCCCCTCTTCATCTATACATGTCAATCCCACTTCTCTCTTCAGCATTAAATATCAGGGTGTTGTGTGATCTTATAGACCCTTCAGCTCTTTTTCTGAATATGTGGTGCTTTTTAGTTCATTAATTTATGAATTGAAAAAGTTAATAGGTGATTACCATTTGTATATATGAAAGGTTTCTTAATTTCTATAATAGAATCAATTCTAGCTAATTAACCCAGAAAGAGATTATGAAGGGCTGCAGATGTCTAGAGTACTGAAGTGGGAGAGCAAGGTTCTTGTCCCACAGAGTTGAAGAATGGATCTCACAGGCAAAGAAGAGTGAGTAAAGCGATAGTTTATTAAGCAAGGATACAGAAAAAGCTCTCAGGACTGAGAGGGATCTTGACAGGGTTGCCATTGGGGGCTTTTAGGGAACTTAAATCCTTTTAACATCTCTATTCATATCACCTTTGAGCAAGGGCTAATGATAACAACTTCAGTGGCTTTACTTCCTTTTTAGAGTCCGGTAATTTTGTTGGTCACAAGCGGTTATAACAAGACTCCACCTCTGACACTTAGTACAGGATGGTCTGGCTTGTTCCCTTTTCCCTAGTTTCCTTTTATCTCCCATATTTTAAAATTTTGTTCTCCTGATCCCATGGCCTACCTATCTCTTCCTATCTAGCTCCGCCTGTCCCTTACTCAGTGTCATATCCTGGAGAAGCAAATTCCAAATTGTCAGGAACAAAACCCAGAAACTCCTTGTAGAAATGGCTTGATAAAGGATTGATGCAGCCACTGACCCCTAAAGCACAGCACCTTTTCTCCCATCAGGAAGCCTCTGTGATATTACTTAGCTCAAAACATTTTGCCTCGACTGCCTCCCAAGCTGAAGAAATACTCTTTGCCAGACTGTTTTCTGAAATCTAACATCTTGATTTTTCTGACTGTAGGCCCTATAACTACTAGCCAAATAGTTTAGTGAAATGCTCGCTATGATGGAGGCTGGCTAATATAGTTTATAGTTTTTGTTGTTACTTTTTTTGTTTTAGTCTGCTTTAGAAAGGTGGAATTCGTAGTGTGGGGAAGGTGGGTCAGAAAATTTGGGGAACTATGACAGATACTCACTATGATGTTACTCTGTAATTTGATTCCCTGCACATTCCCACACTTAGCATTATGTCTTGATCTTTCCACAGCTGCACCTATAGATCTAACATGTTCCTACTGAGCACTGCATTGTATTCTATAATATGAAGAACCATAGTTTATTAGTCATTTCCCATTAACAGAGATTTTTGTTTCTTATCCACAATTAAGTTATTTCTCTAGGGTAGAGGTTTAGAAGTATAGTTGATAAGTCAGTGGGTTTGTACATTTAAAATCTTCACTGATACACTAAGTTACATTTCCAAAAGGCATACTGGAAAAATAAAACAAGACAAAATCAGAGAGGGAGACAAACTGTAAGAGACTCTTAATCCTAGAAAACAAACTGAGGGTTGCTGGAGGGGAGGGGGGTAGAGAGATAGGGTAACTGGAGGATGGACATTAGGGAGGGCATGTGATGTAATGAGCGCTGGGTATTATATAAGGCTGATAATTCACAGGCCTTTACCTCTGAAACCAATAATATGTTATATGTTAATTAATTGAATTAAAATAATTTAAAAAACCCAAAAGGTTGTACTGATTTTATTCCCATTAACAGCACATGAGAATATCCGTTTTTCTACACCCTTTTCAACACCATATCTCACCTATATTCCAAAACCACATCATCAGGAGGATCAAAACTTTTCTAGGTTTCTTATTTATATACTTTTAAGAAGTGACTTGATAAGTAGAGGAGATAATTGATGTGGATTTTGGAATATAGGTGAGGTTCTGTAGGGTCAGGTCTGGAGCCTGTGGAGGCTGAGAAAAATTAAGGCCATCCCACCTCAGGTTTAGCCTTAGCATAAGTACAGCCATCTTAGCTTCAGCAGCCATCTCAGGCCCCTGTGACTAAGGGCTGAACTTTCCCCTACTTTACTTTAGTTCTAGGGACCCCCACCCTGCTTTAGTTCCAAGAAAGTACACCACCCTGCAACACCCGGGCAGCAGCTAATCAGTTTAAACCACCAGGGCAGCTAGGCGGTTGCACCACGGGGACCAGATGTTGAAAAGAGCTTATCTTACTAGACCACGAGGGGGGCGAAAGCCAAAAGTATGTAGGGTCTCTGAAGTGATGGAAAATTACTGTGAGTTGGATGTTTGTTATATAAACCCTTGGCTTTGAGTGCTTGGGGTCCTTGTAGAAACCCGCTGCGTCGGGCAGATACTCGGACCCCAGCTAGCTGGAAATAAACCTCACTGTGTGACTTGCATTATTGTGTGTGTCCTCTGTCCATTTGAGGGGTGGTCGACTCCGTACCCTAACGGAGCTGATGACCAAGAAAGAATTCTTGAGATGTCTTTGGTGCAGAATGGTGGTGGTTTTATTAAAGCATGGAGACAGAACCTATGGGCAGAAAGAGCTGTCCTGCACTGGGGTTGTGAGGGGTGGCTGATTATATACTTGGGAGTTGGGGGAGGTAAGGAAAAGGGAGGTTTTCAAAAGAACTCTCATATGCCAAAGAGGACCTACAAGATACTGGAGGCATTGCTCTTGTCAAGTTAAGATTGTTTTTTCCCCTCTAGCAAGGCATTAAAGTGAAGACCATTGGGAGCTTCATGGAGGAACATTGTATTCTTTTTTTTTTTTTTTACTTTATTCATTTGAGAGTTAGAGAGAGTGCACAAGCAAGGGGAGAGGCAGAGGGAGAGGGAGAAGCATATTCCCTGCTGAGCTGGGAGCTCGATCCCAGGACCTGGAGATCATGACCTGCCTGAGGTGAAATCAGATGCTTAACCATCTGAGCCACCCAGGTGCCCCAGAACATTACTCTGCCTGTCTCAAGTATCTGTTATTGGGCTGCAGGTTATAGGACATCCAATTTCATCCACATTTCCTGTAGGTTATTGATAAGAATGTTTTTCTTGTTAAAAAAAAAAATTGTAAACGGAGGGAGACTTTGGTCCTGCAGGACCATAATCTCTAGAAGTTTAACCATTTGTTTTTCCTTCCCTTAGCTTTAGGGCAACCATGAGTGGGTTGAGGAATGTCACATATATCCCATCAGGGGTGGGAGTGGGGATGGGGATTGTAGGGTGTCAGCTTGTGCTTTGTCTTCAGCTTGCCTTCTGTTCCCTCATCATAATGATGATTGCTAAAAAACTGAAAGCCAGATTTATCTCTAAGGAAGCCTTAATCAGTAAGCCTAGCATCAGATTTCCTAAGTATAGCTATCAATGGCAAATCTTATTTTCAGCAAAATACCTTTTGGGCTAGATATATCATGATTATTGTATACGATGTTTTTATAATATAGTACTTAGTGTGTGTTATAGTACTAAGTGTATAGTACTTAGTGTATGTTGATGAGAAAACATAGAGGATGAAGGTCATGGGATGCAGATTTGTTCTTGACTGTATCATCCTTAAAGGTTCTAGATAATTTGTACGTTTTATGATATGTATCCTTATATATGATTTCTCCTGATCATTATCCTTAAACTAGCACTCTGTGTTATCACTAGTAAAATTTCCACAATCTAGACTTATTTGAAAATTTACTAGTAACTTCTTCAGGATTCTTTCAGAAGAAGTGATTTTGTTTAATACAAAGGGTTGAGATTAGAAAAATTTTTTTTTCTCTAGTGAAGGAAAATGCAAATATTGCAAGGAAATATGGTTGTTTGGATGCCTTATTTGTGATGCCTCCTTTGCTTTCTTTGTAGGGAAGATGCTTAGTAGCAGCTACTGTATTTCCCCCTCTCAAAACAGTTGATAGTTTTGTGATAGGAAGATGTCTTGGTAGGCTGAATGTCCTTAGCTTCCTAGGAACTGTTAACTGTCGTAATATCACCTTCAGTTTGTAGGCTAAAAAAGAATAAAGTAATTAGAGTAAATAAAAAATAATAGAGTTCCTTTCTCAAAGGATGGGAAATGGAACCATCAAAATAAGAGGTAACACCACACCTTTTTATACATAAAATAGGAATTCTAAAATCAAGTCATTTTTCAAATGCACAAAGGTATAAAAAGAATGCATCTTCAGTGAATTTTGAGCTTTTAAAATCTTTTCCTGTTAATTTCAAAGGTAATGATTGCTCATTCATTTTTTTTTTTATAGATTTTTATTTATTTATTTGACAGAGAGAGATCACAGTAGACAGAGAGGCAGGCAGAGAGAGATAGAGAGGGAAGCAGGCTCCCCGCTGAGCAGAGAGCCCGATGCGGGCCTCGATCCCAGGACCCTGAGATCATGACCTGAGCCGAAGGCAGCGGCTTTAACCCACTGAGCCACCCAGGTGCCCTGCTCATTCATTTCTTAACTTTATTAGGGAATAGAGCATTTCATTAGATGTGGAAAATAATGAATTATTTTATTATGACAATTTATTACTTGGAGAAGAAGTGTGGAGACAGGGACAGAGAGTAAGGGGGAGGAGGGCCTGAAGAAAAGCATGGAAAGTCTACACATAACCCTCCTATCTTATATAGAATTCCCCAAATCCAACCTTTGTTCTTTTCCTTCCACAGTTGCGTAGTCTATTCTATCATCCTTGGACCACCCACATTGTCCTAATTAGTTTCCAACTACATTATAAGTCAAAGAAGGCTAAGGTATCTAATCTCCTACTCAGCACACTCCCTGCACTTCCTGTTTCATTACTGGGCATCTTTGTTGTTTGTTCACTAAGTAGTTTTCATTAGATTTTCTTGCTGGCTTTCTCAATTTGATATGGAAAAAATAATTCTTAATTTTTCTTCCCATGAAAAAAATATTTTTCCGATTATAAGCAATATATGCTCACCATAAAATTTAAGATGATAAAGGACATGTCTAAAGAAGAATATGAAAATCATACATAATTCTACAATGAAGAGATTATAGTGGTAGACTTGGGTATAACTATGAGTTTTTTATAGACCTATTTATGTTGTCATTTTGTGTTTATGCTGTTTTGCAGCTTCTTAAAATTTGGCAAGATCATGGCATATCCATTTTGGATATCTTTTTATGTAAATATATATGCATTGATGTCATCACAGTTTTTTAAGTAATATTAGAATTATATAATAATGTAATCAGTCCTCTGTCTTTGGTTGTCATTGTGTTTAGGTTGCTTTCACTTATTAAAAATTATGAAATAGTTCAAACACAGAGTAAGGGAATAATAGAACATTCTATATACCTACTACCTGGATGTTCATATTTTGCCATTTTTTTAAAGAAGAGATAAAACCAGTACCTTTGAAATATTTTTTTCCTTCCAAATTCCATTCCCTTATCTTCCTCCTCATAGATAATCATTTTCCTGAAATTTAGATTTTTCTCATTTATGTTACAAATCATATTTTATCTTCTATATGAATCTATAAACATTGTACCTGCTTTTAAATTGTTCTGGTTTTTAAGCTTGCTTTTTTTTTTTTTCACAGAACACTGTATTCGAATTTTATCTGCATTGTTATATTGTTTGCATTCATTTTGACTGTTGCATAATACTTCATTTTATGAATATATCACAATTTTTAAAAATTTTATTAATATGTAAGATGTCAGTTTCTTGCCATTATAGCTTAAAATTCTCTCCTTGTGTATATTACAATTAGATGTCCTTTCACACTCAATAGATTAGTGAAAATAAAGAGTTAATAGTCAGCAGAGATATGAAAAATAGGTAGTCTTATATACTGTTGGTATATGAGTGTCTGACCACTCTGGAGAGTTTGATAATAATACCTTTCTTTTCCGAGTTATAATTTGCCATAATGAGATAATTCATTTTTTCTGCGTTCCATATATTTCTCTTTAATAAATGAATTTGTGATCGTCTTTGAAATTATCAGGAAAAACTAATTACCAGTATTAAAACCCTTATTACTTTGTATTGTTCTATTTTTTTGTTTACCTGAGTGATCTGATCCCTTTTTGCCGTTCGCCATTCTTTGAATACTTAATACTGAAATAATTTCTGTAGCTAGGATATAACCATTTTTATTAGTAATTTTAAGTTCTGGACCCCGTAAATCAGATTGATAACCAGTTTGTATTCAACTTCAGTTAACCAGATTATGTCAACAGTGACTGAGTTATTATGACAAATTGCAAATGGCAAATGATGTGAATAGTGAATGATTGAAGGTCTGTTTCTTTTTCAAAAAACAAAAAACAAACAAACAAAACCAGTATGTTTTTGGCTTCATTACCAAAGAATTCCTTTTAGTTAGGATTCACTTTTGTTTGCAAAACTGAAGAATTTCTCTGCTGCCTCTTAAGTTTTCACAGGTTTACTTTCTGTATTTGTTTCTGAACTCTTTTGCTATCCAAGATTTTGTTAGTTTTGTAATTGCTTAACATGTTTAAAGCTCTTATGTTATCTGTCAAGTACTACAGAATATAAAATATGAATAAATTTTCCTTACTGACTTGTGTTGATTTGTCAGTTTAGAAGGTGATCCTAGAGGGTATTTCCAATGTAAGCTCAATCACTTAGTTTCTCTAAGAGTCAAAGGAATTCTGTCTTGTTAGATGTAGCAGATCCTACAAGTATACCATAGTCTTTTGAGCTTTTGATTTTTTACTTGTTGGTTCAGTGTTTATTTATTTATTTATTTTTTAAAATTTATTTATTTGTCAGAGAGAGAGGGGGAGAGAGTGAGCGAGCCCAGGCAGGCAGAGTGGCAGGCAGAGGCAGAGGGAGAAGCAGGCTCCCTGCCGAGCAAGGAGCCCGATGCGGGACTCAATCCCAGGACGCTGGGATCATGACCTGAGCCGAAGGCAGCTGCCTAACCAACTGAGCCACCCAGGCATCCCTGGTTCAGTGTTTAAAGTGACAGTGTTTGACTGGATTTTTTTCTTAAGCAAGACAATGGTGTGGTTATGATGGTCGTGTGGTGTTTAACATATTACTAAAAGGCATTGTCCACCAGAAGGCACAGTCATTTTGTTTTTTAAATTGTCAAGATATGATCTATGAAGTGAAGCATTATCTGTGTGTGCTGATGGGAAACACATTAACAGTTGTCCTTTCTTCATATAGCTTGATAGAAAGTCAAAACCCTGACAAACAACTGCTTTTGTGTTGAAATTCAAGGCAATAATCTTTAAATTTTTATCAATTATGTTGTTTTCAGGAATTAGACTTGTTAATAGAAAAACCAAAGGATTGTCAATCAGATCTGTTACAATATCTCTTTAACTCTTTCAACATCAATTTGACTTAAAAGGGAATTACTGATCTCATTTCCAGGCTTTATCCTGGACACCATGATTTACTACTGCCCCCCCTTCTCCCTTTTTAATGATACGATCATTAGTAAGCTATTATGTCTACAGATTAGTTTGAAATAGTAAATTTAAGAAGAAGGTATTTGTTAATTTACATATACATGTGAAATTCTATTTGCAATCAAGTTAATCTGATTTTGATTATATAAAGAAAGGTATAGTAAATATTTAACAAGTTAAATTATATTTACATGGGACAGCCAGTATTCTAAAACCAAGAGGTGATCAGATGGGCTTTCGGAATATATTTCCATGTTACACAATGTGATCTAGGAAACAACAGGGAAAAAGACAAATCCAGAAGAATCTCCATAGGATAAAACCATGTTTTCTTGTCTGCAAAAATAATACTAGTTACAGTGGACTGGAGCCTGTACAAAGAGGCTATCCCCTTCAAGAGCATTCCTGAAACATATGTTTCTAGATGACTCGTATGAGGCAGTACATATATATTCAACAGGTAATACTTTTTTGGGTAAGAATTTAACAACATTAATAGTAAGAACAGGAATATAAGATACAACCTGAAGTTATACTAAAAATCATCTAGTTCATTGACCCAGCCTCATGTCCTCATTTTTTTTTAAGTTTACTGTATTTTATTTTTTTAAGATTTTATTTACTTATTTGACAGAGAGAGAGAGATCACAAGTAGGCAGAGAGGCAGGCAGAGAGGGGGGGGAAGAAGGCTCTCTGCAGAGCAGAGAGCCTGATGCGGGGCTCAATCCCAGGACCCTGAGATCATGACCTGAGCTGAAGGCAGAGGCTCAACCCACTGAGCCACCCAGGTGCCCTTTGAGTTTACTGTATTTTTAAGTAATCTCTACACCCATTGAGGGGCTCAAACTCATGACCCTGAAATCAAAGGTCACCTTTGACTAAGGCCATCCAGCACCCCATGTTTTGTTGATAACAACTTTATTGAGATATAATTCACACACCATACAGTTCACTCATTTAAGGTGTATGTTTCAGTGGCTTTTAGTATATTTAAAGTTATGCAGTTATCATCACAGTCAATTTTAGAACCCCCAAAAGAAACCCCATACCCATTAGCAATCATTCTCCATTTCTCCCCAATCCCACCAGTTCCAACTCTAGGCAATTATTCATTTATAAATTGGATCATATAACATGTAGCCTTTTGTTTCTGTCTTCTTTCACTTAGCGCTTCTTCAAGGTTCACCTATTTTATAACATAGATCAGTACTTTGTTCCTTTTTATGGCAGCTAATCTGTTGTATGGGTATACCAGATTTTGTTTATCTCTGTATCAGTTGATGGACATTTGGGCAATTTTTACTTTTTGGATATTATGGATAATTCTGCTATGAACATCAGTGTACATGTTTCTATGTCTGTGTTTTCATTTCTCTCTTTTAAGGATCCACCCATTTATTTTTATAGAGAGCAAGCACATGTGGGGAGAGGGGCAGAGGTAGAGGGAGAGAAGCAGATACCCTGCTGAGTGTGGAGCCTGTTGTGGGGCTTGATTCCATGACCCTGAGACCATGACCTGAGCCAAAATCAAGAGTTGGACAGTGAACCGACTGAGCTGCCCAAGTGCCCCCTTTTTTTCCTTGAATATATACTTAAGGGTAGAATTTGTTGGGTTGTATGATAACTCTGTAACCTTATAAGGAACCTCCAGATTGCTCCAAAGTGGGTGCACCATTTTCAACTCCAACCAGCAGTGTGTGGAGTTTCCAAGTTCTCCATTTTGTTATCAAAACTTGATCTTAATCTTTTCTTTTTTTTTTTTTTTAATAGACATTCTAGTGGGTGTGAAGTGCTATCTAATTGTGGTTTTGATTTGAATTTCCCTAATCATTAGTGATGTTGAGCATCTTTTCATGGGCTTATTGGCCAGTCATATATTTTCTTTGAAGAAATGTCTTTCAAATCTGTTATCTATCTACTTGTCTATCTATCTCTTTATTATTTTAGGTGGCTAACATATGGTGCATATTGGTTTCTGGAGTAGAATTCAGTGATTCGTCACATACAACACCCAGTGTTCATCATAACAAGTGGCCTCCTTAATACCCTTCACCCATCTAGCCCATCTCTCACCTACCTCCTTCCATTAACTCTGTTTATTCTCTATTGGTAAGAGTCTCTTCTGGCTTGTTTCCCTCTCTCCTTTTCTTTTCTTCCCCCTTCCCATATGTTCATCTGTTTTCTTTCTTAAATTTTACATATGGGAGAGATCATATAGTATTTGTCTTTCTCTGACTGACTTATTTCACTTAGTGTAATACTCTCTAGCTCCATCCATGTCATTGCAAATGGCAAGATCTCATTCTTTTTTATGGCTGAGTAATATTCCATTGTAGATTTATACCACATCTTCTTTATGCATTCAACAGTTGGTGGACATTTGGTTTCTCTCCATGGTCTGGCTATTGTTGGTAAGCCGCTATAAGGATCGGGTTGCATGTATCCCTTGGAATCTGTATTTTTGTATCATTTGGGTAAATACATAGTAGCACAATTGCTGGATCATAGAGTAGTTAGCACAATTGCTGGATCATAGAGTAGTTCTAAATTAACATTTTGAGGATACTGTTCTCCATAGTGGCTGCACCAGTTCCCATTCCCATCAACAGTGTAAGAGGGTTCTCCTTTCTCTGCATCCTCACCAACATCTCTTATTTCCTGACCTGTTAATTTTAGCCATCCTTACAGTTATGAGGTAGCCTCTCATTGTGGTTTTGATTTGTGTTTCCCTGATGATGAGTGATGTTGAGCATCTTTTCATGTGTTTTGTTGGCTATCTGGATTTTTTTTTTTTTGAAAGCGTCTAATCATGTCTTCTGCCCATTTCTTTTATTTTTTTTAATTTATTTATTTGACACAGAGAGATCACAAGTAGGCAGAGAGGCAGGCAGGGGGGTGGGGAGCAGGCTTCTCGCTGAGCAGAGAGTCCCATGTGGGCCTTGATCCCAGGACCCTGAGTTAATGACCTGAGCGAAAGGCAGAGCCTAACCCACTGAGCCACCCTGGCAGCTATATCTTCTGCCCATTTTCTAACTTGGCTATTTGTTTTTGGGTTTTGAGTTTGGAAAGTTCTATAAAGATTTTGGATACTGACCCTTTATCAGATATGTTGTTTACAAATATCTTCTCCCATTCCCTAGGCTGTCTTTTAGTTTTGTTGATTTTCTTTGCTGTGAAGAAGCTTTTTAAGTTGATGAAATCCCAGTAGTTCATTTTTGCTTTTATTTCCCATGCTTCAGGAGATGTATCTAGTAAGAAGTTACTATGACTGAAGTTAAAGGGAATACTGCTTGTGTTCTCCTCTAGGAATTTGATGGTTTTCTGTCTCACATTCAGATCTTTCATCCGTTTGGATTCATTTTTGTGTGTGTATGTGTGTATGGCTTATGAAAGTGGTCCAGTTTCATTCTTTTGCATGTTGCTGTCCAGTTTTCCCAACACCATTTGTTGAAGAGACTGTCTTTTTTTTCATTGGATAATCTTTCCTGATTTGTCAAAGATTAGTTGACCATATAATTGTGGGTCCATTTGTGGTTTCTTTATTCTTGTATCAAATCAGTGATACAGAAGATAAAACTATAGAAAATAATGAAATATAAATATGAAAGTTTATTTCTAGAATTTATATTCTGCTCCATTGATTTTTCTGTATGCCAGCATCATACTGTTTGGATTACTGTAGCTGTATAGTAACTTTTAAAAATGGAAGTGTGTGTCCTCCAATTTTGTTTTTCTCTTCTAGATTATTTTGGCTGTTTTGGATACCTTGGATTTCCATTTAAACTTTTTAGGATCACCTTGTCGATTTCTGCAAAACAAAAATAAACAAAAAATCCAGCTAGGGTTTTTATATAGATAGCATCAAAACTGTAAATTAATTTAGGGAGTATTACCCTCTAAACACTATTAAATCTTCTTATCTATGAAAATAGACCGTCTTTCCATTTATTTAGGTGTTCTTTAATTTCTTTTAACAAAGTGTCGTAGCCTTTACTGTACAAGTCTTACACTTCTTTTATGAAACTTATTCCTGCTTTTGATACTAGTGTAACAAAAGATTGTATTGTTTTCCCAATTTGCTTGTCAGATAGCTCATTGGAAGTGTTATAGAAATAGTTGATTTTTGTACATTAATCTTATATCATGCAATTTTGCTGAACTTGTTTATTCTAATTTTTTTTTTAGTGGGTTCCTTAGGGTTTTCTATATACAATTGACCTTTGAACAATGTGGGTTTAGAGGCATTGACCCCCATATGGTCAAAAAACTATGTATAACTTTTGACTCTCCAAAAACTTAATTACTAATACTGTTGACCAGAAAAGCCTCAGTGATATAAACAGTTTATCAACACATATTTTGTATGTTATATGCATTATATTCATATACATATATATACATACATATACATGTACATAAAATACACATATACACATATACATGTACATACATACACATATATATACATAAAATATATACAGTAAACATATAACACAATACACAGTAAAGATAGGGAATAGAAAATGTGATTAGGAAAAATTGTAAGGAAGGGAAGTAGGTTTATAGTACCATACTGTATTAAAAAAAAAAATCCATGTGTAAGTGGGCCTGTGCAGTTCAAGCCCGTGTTGTTCAAGGGTCAGCTGTATAAACTCATGTCCTCTGCAGATCAAATAGAGACAGTTTTACTTCTTCCTTTCCATCCTTTCCAATTTGAATGTTTTTTATATCTTTCCTCTTTTTTCCTTCCTTTATTTTCCCTTTTTTCCTTCTTCTTTTTTTTGGGGGGGGGGGTGGCGCTTATTCGCCTGGCTAGCACTGCCAGGACATTTTTTTTAATTGAAGAATATTTTTTATTTTGCAATTTGAAATGTTTCTTTGACATGAAGCAATGAATGTCTAAAATAGGAAAAGGCAAATACTTTTATCAGAAATTCCTAAATAATCCCATTTAGGATATTTCTGAATAGAATTGTCAAGAGCAGACATTTTTTCTTTTTTTTTAGATCTATTTATTTAGAGAGTATATGTGAGAGTGGGGGAGGATCAGAAGGAGAGGGAGAGAGTAAGTGTGGGGCTTGATCTCATGAACCATGAGATATGACCTGAGCCAAAACTAAGAGTTGGTCACTTAACAGATTGAACGGATTGTACTACCCAGATGTCCCCAGCCTTTTTTTTTTTTTTAATTTATAAATTCACGAGAGAGAGTGTGTGTGTAAGCAGGGGGAAGGGCAGAGGGAGAGGGAGATAGTCTTCACAATGAGCACAGAGCCAGATGTGGAACTTGATCCCAGGACCCTGAGATTATGATCTGAAATGGAATCAAGAGCTGGATGCTTAACTGCCTGAGCCACCCGGGTGCCCCAAGAGCAGGATTTGCTTTGGGATTAGTTTGCTCTTCTTTTTCAAGTGTCTTAAAGTGAAAAGGTTATTGATTTGACATTTTTCTTCTTTTTAACATAGGCATTTATAGGCATAAATTTCTGTTAAGCATTGTTTTAACTGTATCCCCTTAGTTATGATATGTTCTCTCTCTTTTCATTTTCAAAATAATTTTGTAATTTCTTTTGTGAATTATTTGATTCATTGCTTATTTAAGAATGTGTTGTTTATTCTGTACTTATTTCTGAGTTTCTTCAAATTTTGATTTCCAGTTTTACTCCAGTGTGGTCATAGAATGTACTTTGGATGATTCAGTACTTAAAAGTTATTGAGCATTGTTTTATGGTCTCACATATTATCTATGCTGGAAAATGTTCCATGTGCAATTGAGACGAATGTATACTTTGTTGTTGGATGAGATGTTCAATAGATGTTTTAGCTTTAGTGGTCTTATAGTGTTGTTCAGGTCTTCTGTTTCCTGATTGATCTGACAAGTTCTGTGTATTGAGAGTGAGATATTGAAGTCTCTAATATAATTGTTGAATTATCTGCTTCCCTTTTCAATTTTGTTAGTTTTTTTTTTTTTTTACTATGTGTAACGCGGGACTCTGTTGTTTGGTGCCTGTATGTTTATAGTAGTTAAATCTTTCTGGTGTATTGACCTTTATATCATTACAAAATGTTCTTGTTTATTTCTCATAATGTATTTTTACTTTAAAACTTATTTTGTTTGTATTAGTATAGTCATTCCAGTTGTCATACGGTAGCTGTTTGTATATCTTTTTCATCCTTTTACATTTAAACCCTTTATAATTTGTGTTTCCTGTATATGGCATACAGTTGGAGCTTCATTTTTAAAATCCATTTTGACAATCTGTCTTTTGAATAAATTATTTAATTCATTCACATGAATGTTATTCTTGATGTTAGATTTACATTTGCCCTTTTATTTTCTGTTTTCTGTGTTTCATGTCCATTTTTTTTTATTGCTTTCCTTTGCAGTAAGTTAATATTTTCTTGTGATTATTTTAATTCATTACTGATTTTTTTCCCCACTATATTATTCTGCATTATTCTTTTGGTGGTTGCTAGGGCTTACCATATACATCTTTAATGATTAGAATCTACTTCAGATGAACACTAGGTCAGTTTCAGTAAGATATAGAAACATGATTACAATATAGCTCTATTTTTTTCTCTTTCATATTACTTGTATGTATATTAAATGTTATAAGCTCAACGATACATTGTTTTAACTATTACTTCATATAATTTTATATTTACTAATGAGCCTGAGAAAAGAAAGGAGAATAAGTATATATTTGTAATGTTTTATGTTAGCATTCTTACTTATTATTTCTGGTTCTCTATTCTTGTGGATTTGAGTTGCCAGTTAGTTGCCATCTATTTACTTTAATATGGCTCTCCAGCGCATGCTAATTGGAAATTCAACTTTCAGGCAGCAGCTGGGAAATCAGGATATTATATATGCAGTTTAGTTCCTGTTCCTGTCAAGGTGGGTGTTTTTGGTTACTTAATCTGGTGAGCTAGAGAGAGTAGTCACTGGATATGCTTGTGTTTCCAAGTTAGAGTTGTCATTGTTTTGTATGTTCCAGGATACTCATGAGATACCAAGCCCTGTGGTATCCCAGATCCCGGAGTTAGGTGATTTGGAAGTTAGTTGGAGTGCTAGTTGTGTGGACAAGCTCCTTTCAGGGAGAAGTGGAGGCTGGTTTTCCTGTTCAAGTGAGCTGACAGTGGATAGCAGAGGATGTGCCCACCATATCTTTCAGGCTTCTGGGAGGATCTTAGTTCCCACATGGAGGCTGATTACAAGACAGAACCTCAAGCATCAGCTAGAAAAGTATGTAGTCATAGCTCTTCTAGAGAAAGACAGGGATGGGTATTTTTGCTTGCATCCTCTGTGCTAAGCCCTGGGGGGAAATAGTGGATAGTGATTGCTTCTATACCTGTTAAAAACTGCTTTTTTGTTGAATATGGTCCTATAAGACTTGTGAATGCTAAGCCTTATGTGGCAGCCATAAAAATTGGGATGTTAGATGTGTGGACACACTTCTTCTAGAGAGAAGCTAGAGACTTGGTTTAATTGTTGGAGTAAGCCTGAATTAAAAGTTGGACCCTCTTGTACAGTATACAGTCAGTCCTTTTCCAGGGAATGACTGGGAGATGGGTGTTTGCTTGCTCCCTCTGTACTGAGTCCTAGATGATAGCCAGGCTGGATGCACCTGGTTTTGTTATGGTGTGTGGGACTCATGGACACACGCCCTGCTGGCTTTCAGAGATAGGCAGTTTGGGGGCTGGTCCCTTGGGTAGCAACCTTAAAAATTGGAGTGTTAGGAATGGGAGTATGGTTCAATGTAATATAATTGTATTTTGTGTGTTTGTGTGTGTGTGTGTATACATAGTTGTTTATTATGTATATATACACAGTTGTATATATACACACACAACTGTGTATATATATACATATATACATATGCATGCATATATATGCAAATATATTTAATTGTATATATATAAAAAAAACAAAAAATATACATTAACAGAATGTAGGGGGAAAAAATCCCACAATCATCTCAATTCATGTAGAAAACATGTTTGACAAAATCCAACACTCTTTCATGATAAAAACACCAACAAGCTAAAAAAAAGTCAACTTCCAAACGTTGCTGAAATTAAAAGACACAAACATCCTAAGGATGTCAATCCTATCATGGATTGATAGACAATATAGTTAAGATGTCAGTACTGCCCAAAGCAATCTATAAATTTGATATAGTTCCTATCAAAATCCCAATGATGGTTTTTGCAGAAATAGAAAAATCCATCCTATTATCTATATGGAATCTCAAGGGACCTCCAATAGTCAAAATAATATTGAAAAAGAGCAAAGTCAAAGCTCTCATACTTCCTGATTTTAAAATTTACTACAAAGCAGGGAGCCTGGAAGGCTCAGTTGGTTAAAGAATCCAACTCTTGATTTCAGTTCAGATCATGATCTCAGGGTTGTGATACTGAGCCCTGCATGTTGGGCTCCACACACAGCTTAAGATTCAATTTCTCTCTCCCTCTGCCCCTCCCCACCCCCTGCATGCTTGCTCTCTCTTTCAAAAAAAAAAAAAAACCAATAATTAAAACAGTACAGAACTACAGTAATCAAAATAGTATGATGCTGACATAAACACGGACATAAAGACCAGTAAAATAGCATAGCTCAGAAATAAACACATACAAGTCAAATGATTTTGACAAGGGTACCAAGACCATTCAAAGAAAGGATAATTCTTTCGACTGATGTATTGGGAAAACTGGATATCCGCATGCAAAAGAATAAAATTGGACCTTTATGCCATATAAAAAATTAACTCAAAGACCTTACATTTGAGTCAAAGACCTGAATGTAATAGCTAATATGTAAAACTCTTATATGAAAACATAAGGGAAAAGCTTTATAACATTGGAATTGGCAGTGTTTTCTTGGGCATTAAAAGCACAGGCAACAAAAGAAAAAAATAGATGATTGGACTTCATCAAAATTAAAACCTTTTGCATTAAAGGGCAAAAGACCCTAAAGACAACCCATGGAATGAGGGAAAATATTTTTCAATCATATATCTGATACCCAGAATATATAAAGAACTCATAGAACTCAATAAAAATAAGTTAACCTGATTTAAAAATGCACACAGGACTTGGACAAACATTTCTCCAAAGAAGATAAACAATGGCCAACAAGCTCATGAAAAGATACTGAGCATCACTAATACTTATAGGGAAATGTAAATCAAAACTGTATTGTGTTATGTTAGGATGACTATAATCAAAAGGAACATAATAAATGTGGCCAAGGATGTGAAGAAATTGGAACTCTTGTGCATAGCTTGTGGGAACTTAAAATGGAAGAACCACTGTGGAAAACAGTATGACAATTCATCAAAAAATTAAATATAGAATTACCATATGGTTTAGCAATCCTACTTCTGGGTGAATACTCAAAAGAAATGAAAGCAAGAACTTGTACACCCAAGAATTTGTTCATGAACACCCATGTTCATAAGAGCATTATTTACTATAGCCAGAAAGTAGAAACAACCAAAGTATCCATCAATAGATGAGTGGATAAACAAAATGTGGTATACGCACAAGACTATCATCCTGCCTTAAAAAGAAAAGAAATTCTAAAAGATTTTATTTATTTATTTATTTGACAGAGAGATCACAAGTAGGCAGAGCAGCAGGCAGAGAGAGAGGGAAGCAGGCTCCCTGCTGAGCAGAGAGCCCAATGCCGGCCTCCATCCCAGTACCCTGAGATCATGACCTGAGCTGAAAGTAGATCTTTAACCTACTGAGCCACCCAGGTGTGCCCATCCCACACTTTGTTTCAAATAAAGTAAATTTCTTTAGGAAGAGCTTTGGAGGTGTTTTTTCTCACCAGCTGCCTCTCTTACTGAGCCAACTTTCTGAGCCACTGATCTGGAATTGGCTCCATTCAAAATTCATCAGCCTCACTGGCTTTCTTTCTGATCTAAGAAATGACTGTACTTACTGTTTCCTGTGTTTCTTTATTACTAATATCGATGTATCTCCTGATGATTGCCTAGCACAAGTCACATTTTCATTTTTTGGTGATCCCCTGCTAAGCTCTGTGCTGGTTGGGGATAGTTGTCTCTGATCTCTTTGCCCTTCTCAGCATGGATCCTTTGTCCTGGAGGTGAGCTAAGGTGAAGGTGACCAGGGCCCCAGTGTTCTTGGTTTTGTATACTTTGCCACATTCACCAGGAATTTAGCCTTTGAAGTTTGGAGCTGTAGAGGATGACAAATGGTGACCTTCCCTTCCTGCTGAGATACCATATTCCTTAACTGGGAGCTCAAGGGAGAAGGAGCCCTGTGGTCTTTGCCCTGGCAGTACAGAGTGGGGCTTCCATCTTACTGACCTAATGCCGTCGGGGAAGTGGGTTGTGGCTCAGATGACACAAACTTTTTTCTTACTTTAGCATAAATATCTCATCAACCTAGTAACTACCACTCTTGGTTTAACCGAGCAGTTGTTGTTGTTGTTGTTTTTTAAAGATTCTCTTGATTTATTTGACAGATCACAAGTAGGCAGAGAGGCAGACAGAGGGGAAGGGAAGCAGGCTCCCCGATGAGCAGAGAGCCCGATGCGGGGGCTCAATCCCAGGACCCTGGGATCATGACCTGAGCCGAAGGCAGAGGCCTTAACCCACTGAGCCACCCAGGTGCCCCCCGAGCAGTTGTTTTGAAGGAACAGTTTCTCCTAGACTTTGGAAATAATCTCTTTGATAATAAGGATATTCTTATATATCCTCTGTTTTTATAGAGATACTATTTAAATATTAAGAGGACTTCTAATTTAAGACATATTTATATGATTTATAGTTGGTAGTCACTCAGTTTTTATATTAAATATTGGGAGTGTATGTGTATTCAAAATGATTGCAATTTTGTGGGAGTATTTTCTCAGTCCTGTCTGAGCAATTTTACCAATATGAATAGATATAAGAGCTATATTCAGAATTTACAGATTGAAAAGTTGATAAATATAAAAACGAGGAAGGAAAATGTTATAGTAGAGGTCCTCAAAAGCAACAAGTACTTTATCATACTCATTTCTGTTGTAGTATAGTGTTTGGCATAGAATGTAAATTTCTTGAAGGCAGAATCTTTCTCTCTGGCCGTACCTGAATTATAGTAGTGATTCAACAAATTTGTTCAGTGAACCAATTTATCAATAAAATAAAGAATCAAAATGGCAATTAATGTTTCAGGTTGACCTGTTGGGAAAAAAATTGTGAAATAGGAAATAACCAAAATGACCATAAATATATTGAGAAGTTTTGCAATCTCAAGGGTTCATTTGTGTTCTTCAGTGAACATGAAAAACCATATTGAAGAATCTGGTAGCCTGATGTTTTCTGTTTCTAGGGTGATTTATGCCATCTGTTTTCTGCTTGCCCTCAGAAGCTCTGTGGAAAAAAACTTGGGGGTGAAAATTCCAACTTTAGGATTTATTTTGCTCTCTCACAATTAGGAAGTATATTGGAGATATACCAATGTCTTGTGGTCACCTTCACACCTTGATGACTAGCTTGTCTTATATGTCTCATTGAGGAGTATTTATCATGATCAGTACCTCTTAAACATCAGAGATGCAAAACTGTCAACAATTATTTGACATCAGGGGGAGCCTAACTTGAACCACAACAGCTCATGATTATTTCTTACTTTTTATTCAGTATTGTTTTGGCCTGATCACTATTCCCTAAAATTTCTTCTCCCAAAGTGAACATATTTTACTTGCAATTTTTTTTTTTTTTAAAGATTTTTATTTATTTATTTGACAGAGAGAGAGAGATCACAGTAGACAGAGAGGCAGGCAGAGAGAGAGAGAGAGGGAAGCAGGCTCCCTGCTGAGCAGAGAGCCCGATGCGGGACTTGATCCCAGGACCCTGAGATCATGACCTGAGCCGAAGGCAGCGGCTTAACCCACTGAGCCACCCAGGCGCCCTTTACTTGCAATTTTTGGCATAATAATATTGTAGATTCTAAGAGAATTTGCTCTGTAATGGGATCTGAAAATGAATCCTTGTATAAAGCAAGGGATCCTTTTTTTTTTTTTAAGATTTATTTATCTTTAAAGATTTATTTATTTATTTATTTTAGAAAGGGTGCATGAGTGGGGGGACGGGCAGGAGGAAACAAGAGATTCCCGACTCAGCAGGGACCCCAGCATGGGGCTTGATCCCAGGATTCCTGGGATGATGACCTGAGCTGAAATCAAGAGTCGGATGCTTAACTGGCTGAGCCACCCAGGTTCTCCACCAAGGAATCTTTTCTTAAGTTTATTAGAATATGTATTGAAAGAAGGTAAAAATTTTACATATAATATATATGTATATTTTATATATAACACACACATAGAAATATCTTTGGTTTGATGCTACCAATTTCCTTCTTGACACCTTATAATCACTTTAAGTTGTGAGCTTTTTTTTTTCTTTCCAAGTGTATTTGTTTAGCGCAAATATCTAATAATAATAGAAGTAATAAAAATAGAACTACCCTATGATCCAGTAATTGCACTACTGGCTGTTTGCCCCCCAAATACAAAAACGCTAATTCAAAGGGATATATGCACCCCTGTATTGTAGCATTATTTACCATAGCTAAATTATGGAAGCAGCCTAAGTGTCCACACTAGATGAATGGATAAAGAAGATGTGGTGTATATATACAATGGAATAAAAAAGCCATGAAAAAGAATGAAATTTGCCATTTGCAACAAGGATGGAGCTAGAAAGTATAATGCTAAGCAAAATAAATTAGAAAAAGACAAATACCATATGATTTCACTCAAATGTAGAATTTAAGAAACAAAACAGTAGGAGCACCTAGGTGGCTCAGTTGGTTGAACATCTGACTCTTGATTTTGGCTCAGGTCATGAATCTTAGGGTCATGGGATCGAGACTGAAGTTGGGCTCTGTGTTCAGCATGGAGTCTGCTGGACATTAACTCCCTCTCCCTCTGCTCCTCCCTCTGCACTCTCTCTGTCTCTTTCTCAGATAAATAAAAGCTTTAAAAAAAAACAACAACAAAATAAGCATGCAAAGATAAAGAAGAAAAAGAGAGACAAACCAAGAAACAGACTCTAAACTATAGAGAACAAACAGATGGTTACCAGCGGGGAAGGGGGGGTGGGTGGGTGAAACAGGTGATAGGGATTAAAGAGTACACTTAGCATGATGAGCACTGAGCAATGTATAGAATTATTGAATCACTATATTGTGTGCCTGAAACTAATATAACACTGTATGTTAATTATACTAGAATTAAAATGAAAAGTTAATTAAAGGAACAAAATAGCATTAAAGAATAATTTTTAGTTTCACTGATCTCACTGAAATCTTTTTGTGTTTATATTAAATTTGAAAGACAATGTGTTTTTAAGAAAGGAAACATTTGAGTCAGTGTGACTCACAGCACCGTTAGTTAGCAGCTGAATCTTGGCTATGATGTCTTCTTTGAAGCTTAATTAAATATTCTCTAAAACAGGATGATAATGCCTGTGATTTGTGATCCTCAGTTGTGAGCATAAAGCTGTCTGTGTGTTCTAGGACTTCAACTTAGTTATGATAGTTAATTTCAACAGCCGCAAATGAGTTGAAAAACCAGTTGTCTATAAACCACATATCAAAACTTCTACATAATACAATGAAAGATGGGATAATAGGATAGTAGGTATAAGAAGGAGAAGAAAAAGGTAACTAGACTGCTAATAATTTTAATAATTGCATCTGAACTTTTGCCATAAAAGTGATGATTATATTAGCACAATGCCAAAATTATTAGAGTGCTAGGCTGACAATATGGAACCTGAAACTTAGTGCTGGTTTAATCCCTATGAGTACTGTGCTAAAATGGGAAGAACATAAGCTTTGGGGGCAGCATTACTAGGCTTCAAATTATGGTTCTATCACTGGGCGAGTTATTCAACTTAAGGCTGTCCACTTGTCTATATTAATACATATCCAAAGCATTAGGGTAAAGAAAATAGCTTATTTATTACTTCTTTCTCTTATTTTGGGTTTTGTTTGCTTTGCCCCACTTTTCCTAGTTTATTTAGATGAAAATTTAGGCCATTGATTTGAGACCTTTTCCTCTTTTCTAATATAAATATATTTTTTTTAAAATTTTGAAGCAAATAGGTTTATTTGTGGAATGCTTCTTCTAACCCAAATTACTCAATTTGCTTTTTGTTTGTTTTGTGTTTTTTTTTGTTTTTTTTTTTAATTTTTATTTTTTATAAACATATTTTTATCCCCAGGGGTACATGTCTGTGAATCGCCAGGTTTACACACTTCACAGCACTAACCATAGCACATACCCTCCCCAATGTCCATTACCCCACCCCCCTTTCCTAACCCCCTCCCCCCAGCAACCCTCAGTTTGTTTTGTGAGATTAAGAGTCACTTATGGTTTGTCTCCCTCACGATCCCATCTTGTTTCTTTTCTTCTTTTCCTACCCTCCCCAAC